>VYXH01012390.1:0-12187 GCA_013397275.1 Burhinus bistriatus | reverse complement strand
CGCAGGCTGCCCACCGACGGAGCCCACTTCCCCGAGGGAAGGAGAGCCAGGGCCCCGCGGAGTCCCTTCAGGAACACTGCAGGTGGAGCGATGTTCACACCGGGATGCCCACGGGGTTTCCACGCAGCCTCTCCCCACCCGGGAAAACCGCCGAAAGAGTGTGACTTTCCCAGGCGCTTTGGCCTCCGGGATGCCGAAGCCCAAAACTTCCTTGGGAAGTCATCTGAAGAGAAGAGGATGACAAGTTTTTGGGACGCGGTTATGCACGGACAAGGCATTCACCGGACTGAACAACTCTGCCTTTACTGCTGCCACCATGAATAGGGAGGAAAGAAAGAATTCACAGTGCTCAGCAAAGTACAGAAAAAGGTTTTCCCTCCAAGTGTCCAGCCCAACCTCTGGGAAAAAATATTCTCAACTTTTTTGTCTCTATAAAAAGTCTTTGAAAAGATACGTTCATCACATTGAGGTAGCAGCTTTATGCTGCTTTCATTTCTGTCATAAATATTCACTCTTCGGACAAGGAGACAGCAGCAGTATGTGGTACAAAGCACCTTTCAGTTGTGTGTGAACGCCAGCACCTAAACAATTTGACTAGATATTTTCCATTGCGGTGTCCTCTGTCAAGTTTTTAGTTTTATAATAAAAATGTGTAATGGCATTTAGCAAAACAAAGTGTTTTCTGTTAACACATTCTGGAAATTTACTCTTCAAGGACATGACTCCCAAACTTTACAACAGGCACCTTCCCCTTTAAATTCATCTACATTTACTAAAGTTTGCTGTGTCTAAGGCTCCATAGGCTTTGAATATTATGTTCACAGTCTTTGAAAGCTTCACAGAAGTGAGAAACAAAAAGCCTTTAGAAAAGAAAGGCATCACCCGAATTTGCCTGGGTGTGGTGGTGCAATACACCGCCCTCCCCCGCCTCCTCCTGGTGACTCGGTGCTTGGTGAGATTCCCCATCCCTGGGCCACATACCAACCTGGAGAAGTCAGGCATGACTTGCAAAAGCGTTAAGGCACTTCCTTTACCCTCCTCGCTGCTGCTTCCCCTATCGCTTGGAAACGGTAATGACAATCAATCCCCCCTGACAACCGAGGACATCTCTACCTGGATCATGGCCCAAAGCGGGGGGTGATACCAGAACTCCAAGATCTAGCCAGTTCTGGACTTGCACAATCGGTGGAAAGTACCAGAATATCCCACCGTCTGAGTTGGGCCAGGGTGGAAAAATACTTGACAAAAGTCAATTGTCTTGGACCCTGTAAACAGCGATTCTAGTGAGACCCTTTGAGCTCTTCTAGATGACAGGGGTCTGTGGCCAGCATCTCCCCTGCGCTGGGACGCCGCCCAGGCAAACACCTCGAGGACTGAAAGGCCAGGGAGAATCACCGTCCCTCGAGTCTCAGTTATCCCCTGCTGAGGAACACTGATGCATTGTAAGTATTTACTCCAAACTTGAAGAGGGAAATTTTAACTATAGGCTAGCCTCTCTCTTTCATCCAGATCTCTACACACACATTAGCTCTTAGGAGTGTGGATGTTCTTATACTTTACTGAATCCAAATATTTGTCTGTGCACAGGTAAAAGAGACACCCGTTGGCTCATTGTAGTTGCCTGTTGTGAAGGGACCTCTAGTCCTAGCAGTTAAAAAACCAGGTTTGGGCGTTGTGTGCGACCACTCAAGTGGTGTGTGTTTGNTGGAAAGTACCAGAATATCCCACCGTCTGAGTTGGGCCAGGGTGGAAAAATACTTGACAAAAGTCAATTGTCTTGGACCCTGTAAACAGCGATTCTAGTGAGACCCTTTGAGCTCTTCTAGATGACAGGGGTCTGTGGCCAGCATCTCCCCTGCGCTGGGACGCCGCCCAGGCAAACACCTCGAGGACTGAAAGGCCAGGGAGAATCACCGTCCCTCGAGTCTCAGTTATCCCCTGCTGAGGAACACTGATGCATTGTAAGTATTTACTCCAAACTTGAAGAGGGAAATTTTAACTATAGGCTAGCCTCTCTCTTTCATCCAGATCTCTACACACACATTAGCTCTTAGGAGTGTGGATGTTCTTATACTTTACTGAATCCAAATATTTGTCTGTGCACAGGTAAAAGAGACACCCGTTGGCTCATTGTAGTTGCCTGTTGTGAAGGGACCTCTAGTCCTAGCAGTTAAAAAACCAGGTTTGGGCGTTGTGTGCGACCACTCAAGTGGTGTGTGTTTGTGCTCATATGTGTATGTATTGATTTGGGACACGTTGTAGTAAGTTAATGTGAATCTTGCCATTCTCAAACCCGTAATTAAGTTGCTGTTCAATTATTTTGTTAAATCATCTTGTAAATCCTTAAATCAGTTAATGATTAAGTGCTGCTAAAACTTAACCTCTTGATCTACCTCAAATCATTAACAAATTTTGAACTGCTACTAAATCATAACTGTGTCAAGTATTTCCATTCACAACACTGGGCCAAAGCTGTGGAAATACATTAACCTCACTGCCTATTTACACAAAAAATAAGCCTCAAGCACTATCAGTCTCAGGAGGAAAACGGAAATGCTCAGAGCCCTCACAGAAGAAAGTGAGGAATTTGAAGATGGCACAGGTAAGCCACAGGACTGGTGCTGGATAAAGGACCTCTGAAGACATTCATATCTTACAAGAGCTCTGGTGGGGCAATCACTCCCAGCAGTGGAGATGAGGGATGACACACCTCGTGGTTCTAGTTTTTTTTTTTTTAATCATGTCTCAATCAATCCTAATCTGACATTCGCTGAAATAATTCACCATTTCTTTCTTTTTCTTTTTTTTCTTTTTCTTTTTCTTTTTCTTTTTCTTTTTCTTTTTTCTCCTTTTTCTTTTTTTTTCTGATTTTTCTTGTTTTTTTCTTTTTTCTTCTTTTTCTTGTTTTTTTCTTTTTTCTTTTTTCTTTTTTCCTTTTCTTTTTTCTTTCTCCCTTTCTCCCTTTTTCTTTTTTTCTATTTTTTCTTTTTTCCCCTCTTGTTTTCCCTTTTTTTCTTTTTTTTCTCCCCTGTTCCCCCCAAACTTATAGGAAAAAGACGTAGGAATACTTTAAGATACTGTATGAAAAGACATTAAGACAGAACACTTTTTTTCTCTGTGGAAAAGAGACCAGAGGACAAATTTATCCACGTTTCTCTCTCTTTGTTACCAGGTACTCATAAGTATCTACATGCTTTTGGTAGAAACAATTGCTAAGAAACTGTTTCTGTGCTGGAGAAAGCCCAAGATGGGGAAGTGAAATGACAGGTGGTCCTTAGGAGTTGAAAACCAAGAACCTTGCAACTAGAGGCTTCAGGTTGCCTCACAGAAAGGTAGCCAGATGTTTGCCACTAGAGCCAGTGTTGCTCTTGGTAGCAAGTGTAAGCTCAGGACTGAGGGCAGGCAGTGAGCAGCCCTGTTTGCACCTACTGCTCCAGCCAGGGGCTGTGCAACCAGGGAGAGGGTTTGCACAAAGGACCAAGGGGGCAAGACATTTAGAGTTCAGCTCACACCATCAGCAGAGGTCATGGTATTAGAAATATCCTACTTCCTACCACTGAATTAGGTTGCTCATGTTGCCATTGATGTAGTCACTCTTCTCAGGAAGCAGCCTCCTACATGTGATTTCTGAACAAAGACATTGCTACATGAGGAGGTAAGAGTGTTAATTTAGAACATTAGAGTTTGATTTCCCAGGTGGGGAAAGTCCCAAGATAAGCACCTTTTTCTCTACATGGTGCTGGTGGTTGACAGCACTGACTGGGTAAAAAGGTAAGCAAACAGGCATGGTGAGAGCTGGGAGGATGGGGCAGTGTCCACAACAGGGGGAAAAGAGACAGGTCCAGCTCAAAGAAGAGGTGCCTGAAGAAAGGGGAAACAAACATGGCAGACTCTGCCGAAGCCTGAAAGGATGCACAATGGACATTTACCTTTACCCTATCCCATGCCAATCTGGGTCAATGGTTTTGTGTGGCTTCTAAAACAAACCTCATTCCTGCAGACATACAATGAACATGGTTGATGAGCAGTGGCACTTACAATTAGGCAGTGGACGCTGTTTGGTGGAAATGATGGGAGCGAGGGCATTCCTGTTAATTTTTTTTTTACATCTGTTTTCACTTTCAGCCCTGAGCAGCCGAAGGGTCAGAGAGGGAACTGACTCAAGCCAAGATACTAATAACACCATGGAGTGTAGAATTTGTATCAAGTATGGATGAGGTCCAAGGGCAGAGTTGATTTTGCTGTCGTCTTCACATGCATTTTAAGGGAAAAGCAACTCCTACCATCACCTTCATCCTATTGGCTTATCTTGCTGGCTTATATTCAGACAGATATGAAAGAATGATTTTAAATGTTTGACCATGGTATGAAAACAAATAAAATGTATTTCAGAGCCTTTTCACACAGTGGATAAAAGCCCATACAAAAGCTACTTCCTATAAAGCGCTAATTAATAAAACACAGGTTCTAAGGTCAAATTAAAAGATTTCCATAAGATCAAATGTCTTCCTCCTTGTGCTAGAGGAGCCGTACTGTAGGAAACCAAACAGCTGGACAGACTTCATGTGTCCTCTGAGATATGTTTCACTTACTACAGGCATTATTCTTGGCTCCATATGTTGCTAAATCTGGGGATCGAACATTATGCCCAAACTTCTTTTTTCTCTCTTTTCAAGGTGTACATAGAAAACACTGTTTTTTTTAACTCATATTGTTCCCTTAAGCGATGGTGTTCAGCACTGTGGGTATCAAGACATTCTAGAGATTTGCATCATCCATTTATTTTCTACAGCTGTATAGAAGCACACAAGCTATCACAATTTATGAATGTACTTCATTTGCATACGTGCCCCCGGTTGTTTTCAGTAAATGTTCATGCAGTTCTGTTCACTGGTAGGAAGGCAAACTGTTTCACCAAATGTTAAGCTAAATAATTTTGTGCTAAATAATGTGCAGAAGAAACCTGATTCCATAAGAAATGCCTGCCCTAAGGCAGGACATTTGAAAATACTGAGAGGCATATGTATGCAAAAAGAACATCCTGCAAACAGACTAGTCCAGCAAGCTGGTTCACAAAAATAATATGCAGAAGTTACTTTCACGTTTTGTGTCAGTCAACAACAATTTCTAGAAAATCCCGTTCTACATAGCCATGGAAAAAAATATATTATGTTAATTAAAAAAAAAAAAAAAAAGCAAAAACTTCTGGATTCCACTCAGATTTATTCCACATGAATTTAAAGTATTCTGTTTTCTGGTATTGCTACTGAGACCATAAGGCATTTATCTTGCTCTGCCCTGAGTGGAAGACTGAGTCAGAAGATTCATAGTGTCGTTCATACCAGGTGATGTATTCAGTGGTAATCACAAGAGCAATAATGTTATTCCTTACTGCTTGGTTTCAGGAGAATAAAATTGAAAGGCATCAGAAAAAGATACAGAGTCAAATGTGGGCTTTCTTACCTACACAGAATCTTTTTACTCTTTCCGTAAAAAAACTCAAACTAGTGTTATTTTCTCCCATACAGTTTAACAAAGATCAAGAGAACCAGATGTCCAGTTGTATGCTAGGAACTGGGCTATTGAACAACGACTTCATTGTTCATTTACAAGAATTAGTAGAAAACAGTTTGATTTTTTTCAGCCTGAAGTTTTCCCCGTAGAAATTGGGTCAATTCCAGAATGAGTTCAAGACTGCTGAAAACTAAAGTGTTTTTCTTTTGGAGTACAGTTCTGGGGCAGCTGGCAGACTTCATTTTTGACAGGTGCTCTACGGAAAAGCCCTTTCCTCCTGCCACTGGCCGTGCAGCCCCATTGGGCTGATGCCACATCGCACCTCTTCATGACCTGCTTTACCTTGCTAACATGGTGGAGGCCGTTCCATTTTGGAGAAGGGACTATGTCTTTTTTTTGTTGCTGGTTCTGTGAAGTGATGAAACCTAAAGAAGAGTCTGACGTGCATCGGAGCCAGAACAAACATTAGCAGCAGGGAGGAGTAGGAGAGATAGGGAACAGCAGCCCCATCAGTACACAAAATGCACGGTAGGGATTTGAAAAATCTCACCGATACCTGTGAATAACTCTAGATGGGAATCTCTGTAATCTTCTGAATTCATGCAGTTGGGCCTCCTGTATGGTACCCTGATGTTCAGACACAAAACGTATTTCCAAGTATGCCTAGTGATGCATGCCTTTGCACCACAAATTGTCTGAGCCAATTCATAGCGAAGGTGGTGGAGAACTTGACAATTATCTAAATAAACAACTGCAAACTTTTGCAAAAGAACAATTAAATGTTAAATTAAATTATCTTGCACTGTCCTGCTTCAGTCAGTACTGCAATGACAGTGGGGAGAGGAAGCAGCCGTTAAGACAGTTAAGCCAGAATTTCCGTCTCAGAGGGCTGATCCCGCCCAGTGCTGAGCACCTCCTGAATTAATTTCTCCCCTTACTGATACTCAGCTGGTTTCGATAAACAAAATACTCTCTTACTGGTTATAGTTCTGGGAACCCCAACTGCTCTTGGGTCTGTTTTGAATACTAATATAAAAACTAAATTCTGATGTCACATGCCACCTGTGCTGCTGCCGAGAGATGCTTTGGATGTTGTTAGTATGAAGTAGAGTGAAGTGTTAGCTAAGTGAAAATGAGTTATGAGTAGGCAATCTCACGGTAGCAAGATAGATCAATGTTAGGCTGCACAGAATGATTTACAGGAAATAGAAACGGGAGAAAAAGGGTAAAACTAATGGCCTGCCCCACGATCTAGTTTGTGCCCTATTTGAACCTGCAATATTGCATTGGTATCAGTACATTACACTGTTAACACACACCCTGGAGGATGCTCTGAGCAAAATAAACGGAGATCTCCAATAGAAGAGGCCTTTAAAAGCCTTGGATAGCTGGGGTAAGCAAAATACAACATCCAGTCAGTCAGTGAGAAGCAGGGCAAGACACGACAGCACCTCCACAGTCAGAGAGAGCAAATGCTCATGGTGGAAGCACGTGTGGGGTGCTGGCTTGGAATATAGACAAGGGTTGTTTGGGTCTGAATGCTACCGAGTCCAGATCCACAAGTCTTGTCAATGAAAGCGGAAGGAAATCTGTCGCCTCTGACACGCATGCCAAGATGAAGCAGAACTCCTGACGAATGCCACCAGAGAGACAGTTGCACAAAAGCTCCTGGGAGTGGGTGTATGTCTTCCTCTTGCATTTGTTACTTGCATGTTGAACTTACTCTGCAGTGACATTTCTGCTTGTGGTCTGTGTGGATCTGGACATTTCATGCAGTTCCAAGCTTTGGCATTTTCTTTGGAGCCCAGTGGAAAACTTTATAAGGAATCAGTTGGCTACCAATTCTGCATTTCCCAGTCCTTGGCTAATACTGGCACGTCCCCTGCTTTGTGCACCTGTGCCATTTACAATCACTCACTTCCATTCAGTCTCCCCTCTGTATATGTGGGGAAGAAAATTAGGCTTTCAGCATTTATTTCTAATATACCCGCTGTTTCCCAGCTGCATTTTTCTGTTCCCCCAAGGCAAATCCCACACAGGAGCATGACAGACTGACCTGTTCTTCAGCACCTCCTGCTAGCTCTAGCGGTGATCTCTTTCCCCCAAAAGCCTTGAAAGCATTCAAGCCATACAAATCAGTGACTTAGTTAAGGACAATTCCACTGGAGAATGAGAAGTAGCCTTGAAAAATGTAAGGTTAAATTTCATTAGCTAATACTTCACTAGGCTTTCCATGTTTCTAACTTGTCTTGCATAAGATGTGCAATTTACTCGCAGAGAAGACGCTTTGTTTGCTTCAGTGCTCACTATGTAAGTACCTGTGTTGAAGCAGTCACTGTTTAAATGAGGCTTTAAAATGTAACAGTTTGGGAAACATACACAGAGAAACCAGTCAGGCCCTGAAACGTCTTGCTGAAAGCTTTTCTAATTTTTGTAAGAGACAATATTTGGTATAAGAGATATCAGTGCAAAACTGTAGCAGTAAGCGTATAACGTGATGTTTAACACACAGAAGACACAAAGGTCCTGTAAGAGGAGCAATGACAACCTTGAAGGGCATTCATTTTTGGAGGCTGAGATGTTTGAAAACTAGGCAACAGCAACAATTTAGCATCCTATAGCCTGGTAAGCCATTCACCAGGCCAAGATAGGATTTTCCAAGAACCTCAAGCAAGTATTTGTTAACACTGATTCTGATGTTACAATGTAGGAGCAGTGTCAATACCAGCACCAGAAGGCACTCCAAATCCACCACAGCAAATGGACTGAATAATGCTTATAAAAAATAAAATTGCCATGGAGAGACAGTCAAACAGAAGAGAGGTAATTTCCATCAATGAAGTGTCATTGTCTCACTCTTGTCAAAATCAGAGACATTCGGAGTCCAAGAAGAGCCACTGTTCTCTGCTAGAATGCAGTACGTTAAATTTGTATCTTCTTATTCCCTATCATACCTGCAGTACTTCCTACAATAACTTTGATACCTTTCTTAAGACTGTTTAGAAAGACAATTAAAACCAGTTATTTGGACTATCATTATATAATTAAATATTACCTATGCTTTTCTTGCCAGTGACCATCTTCATCATGTAGTCTGTGAGACAAGTATCTCCCAATAGATTTCAGAGTATAAAACGTATGCTAAATTTTGCAAAACCACACTACACACTACCACCATGTTACTGACTTTAGATTCCTTCTGCATGAAACACCTTCCAATACCAAGCCTATGTTGACAGAGCAAATAGGTATCATAGAATCACGGAATGGTTTGTGTTGGAAGGGACCTTTGAAGCTCATCTAGCCCAATCTCCCTGCCATGGACAGGTACATCTTTTACTAGATCACGTTGATCAAAGTCCCATCCAGCCTGACTTTGAACCCTTCCAGTGATGGTGCACGCACAACCTCTCTGGGCAACGTGCTCCACCACCCTCATCGTAAAAAATTTTTTACGTCCAACCTGTATCTACCCTCTTTCAGTTTAAAACCATTACCCCTTGTTCTATTGCTACAGGCCTTACTAAAGTTTGTCCCCATCTTTCTTATATGTCCCTTTTAAGTACTGAAAGGCTGTAATAATGTCTCCCTGGAACCTTCTCTTCTCCAGGCTGAACAACCCAACTGTCTCAGTCTGTCCTCATAGGAGAGGTGCTCCAGCCTTCTGATCATTTTTGCAGCCCTCCTCTGGACCTGCTCCAACAGGTCCATGTCCTTCCTGTGCTGAGGGCTCCGGAGCTGGACGCAATACTCCAGGTGGGGTCTCACAAGAGCGGAGTAGAGGGGCAGAATCACCTCCCTCAACCTGCTGGCCATGCTTCTTTTGATGCAGCCCAGGATACAGTTGGTTTTTTGGGCTCTGAGTGCACGTTGTCTACTCCTATCCAGCTTTTCCTCCACCAGTACCCCCAAGTCCTTCTCAGCAGAGCTGCTCTCAATCACTTCATCCCCCAGCCTGTACTGATACCAGGGGTTGTCCCAACCCAGGTGTAGGACCTTGCACTCGGCCTTGTTGAACCTCATGAGCTTCACATGGGCCCACTTCTGGAGCTTGTCCAGGTCCCTCTGGATGGCATCCTGTCCTTCAGGCATGTCAACTGCACCACTCAGCCTGGTGTCATCCACAAACTCAATCCCACTACCTCGTATCATTAATGAAGATATTACATAGTATTGGTCCCAGTACAGACCCTTGAGGGACACCACTTGTTACTGGTTTCTATTTGGACATTGAGCTATTGTCTATAACTCTTTGGACACAGCCATCCAGCCAATTCTCTGTCCTTACGTAGCGTTATCATCCAGCCTTGCACATGAAGATGAAAAATTTGTAACAGAAATGTGTAAGAAAAAACACTAACTATGGACCTGCTCTGTGCCATACTGTCCTGTGACAATGTAAGTACTCAGCATATAAAACAAGAAAATTAACACAATTATCTTTGCATGTCACTACGGAATGTAAAAAACCCCCAAACCCAAGGGGGATTGAAAATAGAAACCCAGAAACAATATGGATGTTATGGCTCCAATCCACTTCACTAAAACCATCCAGAGGCAAAGATAACAACAATGAAAACCATTTTTAAGGCCAGTCATCTGATTTGGCTGGATATTAAAGGTAGTAAAAGGCATGTTAGATCTGTAGCCTTTTTCCTGCTGAGCTTCAAGTTCTGGCTCCTGCAATCTAAGTTCTTTAAAAAAACCACCCGAAATATGGAAAGTTGGTTAAGCTATTTTCCCCAGTACCTGAAAAGCACCTGTACTTGGTTTTGTTAGGGAGGGTATGTCCAAATGGAAAGGTTTTCACAGAAAGCTAGCAGAACAAGACTAGCAAGCTAAAAAGCTTACACACCTGCTTTTTTTCTATTTTCCTTTGGATTTTTTTTTTTAATATTACTGTGAGAATCCGTAGCTTTCATGTTTCTTATCTTTCCCTTGCTTGGCTTAGATGGCATTCTGATTCACTTCTGTCTCAGCAATCCCTGTTTTTTCAGGGACTTAGAACCTTAGTTCTAAGCAGTAGAATATTTTCTAAAAGTGGGCTTTCTAGAAGTGGTGTTTACAAGGTATCACCACTGACCTGTTCCATGAATGGCAAAAGTCATTGTCAGATAAACAAAGTTCATTCACTAACGACCAGAAGTAAATAAAAAACCCTGATATCCATGCAGTTTGGAGAAGCATAGGTTTCATTTGTTTTATTTACTAGACAAGAAGCAGGAGATTCTTTTATTGAAGTCAAATTGTGTTAAAAAATGAAATGCATACATTCAAAGAACTTGAGCACATTCATCACTTAAAACAGCAACTAAAGCCACAGTTGTTCAGATCAATGAAGCAGCGAAAGGCCAGCACAGTGTTCAGAATGCTGGCAGCAAAGTACTTTTCTGTACAGTTCTGTAAGTCACATAAGTACATCTTCAGGCACAAATTTGGCTTAGGCATATCCTAAGTTTTTTTAACAAGAACATTCATTCATTACACAACTGCTGCTGTGAAAGAACCACCACAATTATTAAACCATGTCTTCTAGCACACAAACAAAAACCACTGCTTTAAAAAAACCGCAAACACTGAAATAAAAAAATACAGACATGTAAAAATAGTATAATTTTATTTTGAAACCGTCCGCAGTTTTTCCTCTTATGTTTCTGAAGTGAAATGTAATCATTTGCCTTGTTGAAGGAAAAGATGAGAGGCAGAAATAGCAAAGCAAATAGCACACCTGTGAATCTGCTTTCTTAGATCTTACTTTATGAAACTGCAACAGAGTATTACCTAGCCTTTCCTTTCTTTCATCAACTAAATGGTATCACTGAATAGAGGATGCCAACTCACTACTGACTCTTTTTCTTCAGCCATTGTCTGATTCAGCTCAACAGTAAAGCTATTCCAAGTTTAAAACATACTCAAAATCTTACTTTAGGCATCTTACACGTTATCAAGCATGATAAGAATATAAAAGCTGTCTTATACACTATTATTGGTTAATGTCTACTCCATTCTTTTATGCTTGTAACGATTTTTGAAGATATTATAACGTCTGGAAGTTCGAAAGTGATCCCCTCTTCTTTGTGAGCACTCAAACTTCAAGGCCCATCCAGGTTGTCACTGCTTTGGCAGGATGACTGAACACTGCACTGTTGTCTGAAATACAAAGTCACAGTAGATGAATGCTTCCTCTGCCAGTGCAGAGCAGAATTACTTTTCAACGTAAAGGCCGACTACATAGCTTCCATTTGGATTACAAGCACGTGTAACTCTTTCCATGTGCACAGTATCTCCAACTTCTTCCAATACCGCAAGTGTTAAAAGAATTACAGGGAGGGCATACCCTACAATAGTTCAACCACTTGTCATTACAACTTTTTAAAACTATGTAACAGACTTACTGGTATTGAGAACAACAATTTGTATTGGGTCTGCATGGCAAGGTTTTGGTAGTGGGGGGCCTACAGGAGTGGCTTCTGTGCAAAGCTGCTAGAAGCCTCCCCTATGTCCAATAGAGCCAATGCCAGCCAGCTCCAAGATGGACCCACCAGTGGTCAAGGCCGAACCCATCAGTGACAGTGGTAGTGCCTCTGTAAGGACATATTTAAGAAGAGGTGGAAAAACCCCTGAGCAATGGTAACTGCAGCCGGAGAGACGAATGAGAATATGTGAGAGCAAC
>VYXH01012388.1:204911-225386 GCA_013397275.1 Burhinus bistriatus | reverse complement strand
CCCCCCCCCCCCAACTAGTGTACCAGACTAGCTTGATTCTGAGATAATACACTGAAAGTGGACGTATGATTTTAAGACATCTGGTGAAGTGCAGACTTTCACATGAAAGCATTAAAATATGTCTAATGGGCAGACACTATGTTTTTTGAAGTGAGAGTTTTGATTCACGATCTAATGCAGCACCAATGGAAGATTAGTCAAGTAATTTTAATGAATAAGAAAAGGAGTCAGACCAAAATTTGCTACCTTCATGCTGGAGACAATTTTCACTTGCTCACATCTATGAATAGATGTGTATTTGTACGTATATAAAAGTGTAGTGCCATTGGTGATGGAAATCAATGGAGCTGCAGTTAGGAAAACAGGAATATGGAAGCAGACATTTGGACTCTTACCTTAATTTGTAAGAACTTGGCTGGGTGTCACCAACAGGTATCAACAGTGGGAGTCATATGGCTCCAAGATGCATTGCACTTTGAGAATTTCTCATAAATTGAAATTAATCTCTTCCCGTTCTCTGGAGAAACTCATGACGTGTTGTATAGAAATTAATATCAGACATCAGAGATAAATATCAATACATCAGCAGCGGCATTGATTATTAATGACTCTACAAGGAAATGCTTAAACTTGGCTGAATTATGCACTAAGAAATCCACTACTAACTTTATTTCAGCTCTGCATGTCTGTTGCTTGAAACTTTCTCTTAATCACTGTAAGCGTATTAGATAAAAAGCAGAACTTGGAGAAACAGTGTTGAAAATAATTGCCGTTCTCTGGAAAACTGATCCGAGGGAACTTAGTGGTAACTTTATAGTTGAGAAATTTGCGCTACAAGTGATACTTTTTGTCTTTACTTAATATAAAAAAAAAAAAAAAAAGAGTGGTACTAGAAAAATGTACTCTAAAGAGCTGCTAGCTATTAATACCCAAACTGTACTAAGTAATAATATTCTTATGCCAGACTGATAAGCACCTGTACAAAAAATATAGATTGCTAGCTAAATTAATCTGGTAATCCTGATAAGCCCATAGTGAGGTCTATAATGTCTGCTAGGGGCAAAAATGTATTCTGTAAGACCTGCCTACAATCTATATTTTCAGTCTGTGCATGTCAATCAAATTATTTCAGGAAGGGTTTTAGCTTCTCAGATAGAGAAAATAGCCTTGAAAATTTCCTTCAAATCCATGTGCCCAAATCTAACTTTCAGCAGGGTAAAAGATGATGCTACTTAGGCTAAGGCTTTAAAGCTGGCTGGGCCTTTCACAGTGGCCCTAGGTTGGAAATGAAATTTAAAAAGTATTTGATCTAATCCTTCTTTTTCTTATTTTTTATTTTTACTGTTTCCTTCTAAAGAAAAAGCATGTTTAAAACTAATGGTTGTTGTATATAAGCAGCAATACAGGACCTGCCAGAAATTACCGTGGCTTGTAATGCAGCAGCCACTTTGGATTATATTCTTTAATCATTATCATATGGTTAAGACACATTCCTAAGGCTGCTCTAAAATGGTTTGCATAGTCTGGCTCAGCAACATCACACGGGAATACAAAGGTGATTTTTAAATTCAAGATGGGTTACAGATGGCTTAGACTTACACGCAAACTGTATTTGTATTGAATTCTTGCATGGTTTTATGAGTAGAAGTAAGAGCATTACATATAAAGCTAATGAACTTTCAATGTGCAGTCGTGTAGGCAGAATACAAGTGATTATGTACTTACATGAGAAATTCCAGCATAGGGAAAAATTACTTCTTTTGGTGGCTACATATTTTATCCACAGTAACTTGTTCTGTCTGAAGAATACACATTAAATCTTGTTTAAGAATGTATGAGGTAGTTTATGTGTATGAGGCATCAAATGAATCTGTCAGAGCTGACTGTTGATAAGGTATGGCAACCAGTGGCTTGGCAACTCTCTACTTGCAAACACCTTTGCAATCGATAGTGTATTAATCATTTAGTTTCTGCCAATATAAAATGGATATTCTTTCAGGGACTGCAAACAGCACAGTGAAATGTGATGTAGCATCAGCGTGACTGTTGCATTGGGAATGGGGAAGTAAAACCAGGAAATTTTAAATTGGCCTCCTAGAGCAAGTGTGGCGTTTGTCTACCTGAGTGTAATTTATGCATGGTAAACTGAACATATAGTAATATTTTGTGAGACGCTTTCCCTGGGAGACACCTTCCTTCAGGCAGAAGGCCAAAGGCCAGAGAAAAAAATCATACTGGTAGCAGCAAATGGCCAGTGCAGTCTTGACAGGATCCTACCAAGTAGCTTGCGGTAGGAGGCAAGCATAACAGAAAGAGGACGTTCAGTTTTGCTGTACGATATTTCACTTGTGTCCCCCCAAGCATTTGGTTGGTGGGGAGGTTGTTTTTTGTTTTTTTTTCACATGTCCACAAAACAAAAAATCACATATATGAAATAGTTGAAGGAACAATTGTTACTACCTTGAAAGAGGGGAAAATGAGAGTGCACTTTTCCAGTATGATTCATGTTAACAGAGCGTAATTTGAGAACCAAAGTCCATTGCTTTGCAATGTAGTATAAGAGAAATTATTTTATCACAGAAATGGCAGAGAGCCTTTAGGATGATAAATGTTTTCTTGTGTGTGACCTTCTCCCACATCCTTTTCTTCAAAGTTTAAAAGGCAAAAAGGTGCCAGTGGAGGTAGTAATTATTATAAATCTGGTCTCTGGAGGCTCTCTCGCATGTGCTTGTATTTAATAAATCATTGTCTTCTCTGCCTCTTCCAAAACAATATTAAAAGTGTTTTGTGTGGATGTTTTCTTTCTTTTCCCTTTGATCCTATTGCAAGGCAGGTCTGTGGATCTCTGTTGGCTCCCCATGTTCTGCACAGGAAGAGAAGACTGTGATGGATGTTAATCCCACTCTGTGGCCATGTCTAAACAGACATGCCTTTTAATTGTTGACTTCACTGTTTGCTTTCAAGTATGCTACATTTGGATCCATATTGCACAGCTTATCACCATGAACTTTTCCATATCTTTTGCACAAGTGACTTGCTGGTGCTAACAACAATTTTTAAGCTACTTGATGTGTATTACTCTATCAAGCTCAAGTTAATCAACTTTGTGTTTGTAGAGAATCAGGATAAAAGCCATCTGTGTGAGCCTTCCTGACTTGTTTGAGCAATTACTTCTGAGAGCTTTTTGACTATAGGTTATGCTCCATTCTGTTCTTTGTTACATACCTTAATTTTTTTTTTTTTTATACCATGCTCTTGGACAGCGCTTGTGAAGTAGACACAGAGATCATGCAATGGCATGGCTTCAGCTCTTCTGGAAATTTAAAAGGGCAGCAGGTCTGCCATTTCTCTCCTCACCATTGGAAGCACAATAAAAATGTATAAGGAACTGCTGGGTTTTAGAGAACTTATAGATCTAGTGGCAGAGGAGATGAATAATCTTTGCATTTTTGTTTCCCCTTTTGATAGAGGATGGCAAAAATGTTTGTCCGCAGAGATAGCCAGAGAGGCTAGACATAAAAAAAATCCACTAGCAGTTGCGTTAATCTGTGCGTTTGAGCAAGCTTAAGTGAAGAGCTTGTTTGCCTAAGTTTGACTTGAAGGCTGATTTTCATGCATTGGTCCAATATTCACAGGAGGGGTGAGATGATTTGTAAGGAGATTTAGGCTTCTACATTTCAGAAGCACACCCAACCTAATTGTTTATTCTTTCTTTAAGATAGGAGGGGGAACAAAATCAACCTAGACACTTCCAAGGAATGATTCATCATACCTGTTTTAAAGTCTACTGTAGGCTGAGCTGATGGAGTTGTAAGCGTGCCTGTTGTCTCTGTTGGCAATAACAGAAGTCTAGAGAGCTAGCTCAGATGCAGACAGCGTGAACACCTAAGGCTGGCCATTGGTATTCTAATGTACTCTCTGGAGTTTGTGAACCTGCAGATGTAGCCTTTCCTGTATTCACATGTAAGGTGTGCTTCAGGCAAATTAAATTATTATATTGCTTTGAAAGAAAGCTACATGCTCTCAACAACTGTGTCTATCCATTTTGTGGACTATTGTTTTATAGGTAACATTGAATAACAAAATAGGTATTACTGTATGAGGTGTTTGTTCCAAGTCTGGCACCTTTCTTTTTTTTTTTTTTTTCTGGAGGATTTCCTTTTAGTTCAAAGAAGTTTGTCAGAAGCTTATTTTTTCATATCCTCGTTGGAGCTAATGCAGTCCACGTATCAGGCTGAGTTGTAGTACCTGACATGAGATGATTCAACAGAGGTAGCAGATGTTCTTCAGAGGGTTTTGTTTCTGATCCAGATTTATAAAGAATATTTTGCTGCAGTTATATGAACCACACTTACATACAGAGAGTCTGGTCACGGCGGAAAATCTGTAAGTCTGCCATGACTAGTTTCCAAATATGTGAGGTATTCAACAGAAACACATAACTTAGACATTACATGTTATTTTATGTTTGCCATCAGCTCCCTCTCTGTACAGATTACAAGTAAGGACCAAGGCCAACACTGCAAAAGAATTTTATGGTTATTTAGATGTCAGCTATGTAGGTGCAAAGAGAGTTACTCAGCTGATAAAGGCCACTTTTTGTTGCTGTTAACAAAAATTAAGTGGTCAAGTTCTTGAAGAAAGTGGGAACTAGAAGCTTTCCTGCCTTCATGTGCACGTACATGTTATGTACTCTTAAGATTATATACCCTTGCTTATTCTTGGGAGCACTTTTAGACAGACAGTTGCCCAAAATCAAGCCTGTAGTGTATTTTACAGCATATTCTGACAACAAACCATTAAATTCTTCTGTCTTTTTCAAATAATAGCTATTCCAGTTGCTTACTCTATTGCATATCTTCTGTAAAATGACCTAATACAACAACAAAAAAAAAAATAACATAATCCAGGTTTTAATATAATTTATAAATACAAAAATTCAAAAAAAAACACCCAACCCCAAACCCAATGCCAAGTTTATTTTCACTTTTTAAAATTGTTTTGCATGATTTTTATTTTTTTTTTAATGCTGTGGAAACTGAAGACAGTGCTAAGAGATCCAGTTTTCCTTTAAATTGGTTGAAAACTGTGGAAGCGGGGATTATCTTTTAAATTATCAAACACTTCATGAAAGAACTCAAATCCCAAAAGCATATAGAATACTTGAATGTCAATATTTGCAATGAGATCTGTTTATAAACATACTGGTATGTTTGCTCATCTGTATACTCCACATCTGAGAAAGCTTCCAAAACTGTCTGGCCTATGCTTTAACTGTTGGAAATGTAGTAGAATCCAAAATTGTGTAAAAAAAGTGCCCCTTTTGGCCAAACCCATGTCCCTTTTTGGACACGTTTGTGCCAGAGCAGATGTGGTGTGCAGCTGAACACTATTTACTGCATAGGAACATCCAGCTGATCAAAATTTCCACACTGTGACTGCAATAATCCTTCATCTCTGTTGTTTATCTGAGATCCACCCTACCAGTGAATCTGATAGGGGGTTTTAGCAGGGAGATTTATTATCTGTAGAAAAATAGCTAAGGTATTAGCAGGATGCTATTACTTGCAATAATACACTTTTGTGCCAGACCTTGATAAGTGGTGATGTTATTAAGGAAGACTTTTCATGGCAATGTTTTTGCTTAGAGTTGCTGGATGTTTACAGGACGGTTGGCCATGGATACTGCCTGCTGGAAACACTGTCTTACTCATTTGCTAACATCAAGCTGTGAAGTGAGATTTTTCGCACACTGATCTGCTTTCCAAAAGTTGAAGAATTAGAAAAGATGTGAAAATCTGCATCCCTTTGTTAGATGTATATATTTTTTCATTAGATAAATGATAAAGATGTATGCAATATTTGCTTACGATCCTCTTAATTAGAATTGGTCTTTCGTGCATTTCAAGAGCTTCATTCAAGTGCAGGTGGAAGGCAGACTTGGCTTGACTGACTGTAAAATGCTTCCACATTTAGATGTGTTCTGTGAAATAAATATGAAAGAAAAAAATATCCTTTGATTGTGTCTGAAAATGCAGTTATCACTGCCATAAGTGTGAGTGTGAGAGAGAAGGGAGAATGATGGGAGGGGGGAAGATTCAGAAGAGAGAGAAATTATGGGATAAGGAACAAAGAGAGCTCCACAAAATACTTTAAAAAACCCTGTCAAAAAAAACCCCAAAACCCAAAAAACCCCAACAAACTAAACATACCCCACAAGAACAAAACATATACTGAATGAGTCAAATTAGGTAGTAAATGAGTCATAACACAGAAGGAAAGAAACTTCCATACACAGGTAGGATGCCACATAACTGTATTTCTGCTGTGAAAAATTTTAACTGAGGTAATATTGCTGTAGTCCAGGGTATATGCTAAAGTACTGTGTCCAGAGAACAAAATGCATAGGATGCATTTCCCTATCTTATAATTGCTATAAAACAAAACACTGATGCTCTCAAAAACCTGTTAATTTATTTTTTCTTTAAATGCTGTGTAAGAATACGCTGCAGTTGAGGGTTTATGGAAATCGAATACAATGCACTATATTGAAAATGAATTCCTGAGAAAGATCAATAAATGCTGTACACAGCAGAATGAAGTTATCAAAATGCAAATATTTTAAACAAAACAGAATTTAACAATTGCCAAGATAAGCTATTCCCTCAAAGCACACTGAAGACATTTTCTAGTTTGCATAATGTAATTAAATTCAAGCCTGAAGAATTCAAATTCATCCCAAAGACATTATTGGCAATGTGATTTAATGTGGTGATAAGGATGAAAATGTAGCATGTTTGAAGGCCACGAGAGTATTATAAAATTACATTTGAAAGCTGACAACAATTGTTTGCAAGCACTTTTTTGAAAACTACTCAATAGTGACATAACGAACAGAAGACCTTTTCTATTAATAGCAGCACAACCTCCTCCTGACACAATTTGGGTCAAGTTCACCCCAATGTAACTTCCATAGTCTCACTGAAGCTATACCAGGAGAATATGACCCTTTTTTGTCTTGTGGGGGGAAAAAAAACCCCAACACCTCCCCCCCCCCAAAAAAAAAACAAAACAAACAAACAAACAAAAAAAAACCAAACCAAAAAAACCCCACAAACCAACTAACAAATCCAAGCATGTAAGTGAATACAGTGTAAGGAAAATGTGAGTCAGTGCTTTCTTACAACATAGTAAACCATTTTGCTTATATTCTTTCAGCAATATGAGAGATGAGTACAGGTTTTATGTGCACCGCTTTCTCACAGTTGGTTTTATTGTTTATATGATGGGGGACAGAGTGAGCTGAATGCTGCCCTGGAGTCAAGAGCTCTGGGGCTTCAGCCTTTTTTCTGTCTCTAACTAATCTTTCTGATTATATTTTAAACCCACATTTTATCTGCAAAACAGGGATATACTATTTCCCATCTTGCAAGGTCAGCTAGTTGAAAATGCAACAGCTCTTGCAAAAATATTAATATTATATCATAAATGTTAACGTCGTTTGATCCTTTCATATTATGAGTGCCTCAAGTCTCGTAAATTAGGACTTCATCAGTCAGTGTGCAGAAAGATGCATTCTGTGAAGCATATCTTGGCACTGGTGGGCGGACATCTCAAAAGGTGCCAGTGTTTTGCTGTTGATGTGCGAGGGTCATTTAGCTTGCTTAGTTGAAAGGGTCTTTCATTAGGATTAAAAAGGGAGAGAACTATTTGGATAGGGATGCTTCCTACTTGGAGAAGCTTTATAGTCAAACTGCCCCTTTTGAAAGGATTTATTTGTTCCTTAACAACTTCATGGCGTGACCCCTGATTGACAGTGAAGTGGCATTTATAGTTTTTAGCCAGTCATCAGAAATGACTAATTATGCCTCCCTTGGAATGTACATGCTTTGATGACTCACGCGGTATGCTCTCATTATCTCACAATTTGGTATCTCTGATACGTTTAAAAATATGTAAGTATGTATAGTAGTGGTACTTAACATCCACCTTTCTTAAAGTTTCATAAATTAAATATTTTGTAATTTTTAGGTAAAAACTGTTGCACCTCCTGTGGTGTCCCCTTTCAAAGTAACAGGCATTTCTTGTTCAGTCAGTAACTCTTACATTTGTCATTTTACAAAATCTAGCAGGCTTGAATGCATGTAAGCCAAGGAAAAAAGATCAAAGGCTAATCCATTAGTACCCTGTCAGATCTAACCTTCCCATAGAAAATATTCTATTAAAAGTTTAAAATGACCCTTCACAAAAGGGCAAAAGACTGTAGCAGAAAAATTATGAAATACATAGTATGTGCAACAGCAGGACCAAACGACTGGTTCATCTGCTTCTTAACTGGAAAATCAGATTAAGTAGTCACATAATACATAAAGAACAATCTGTTTCTTTAAGTTTGCTATTTGTCCATTGCTAGGTAGTACTTTATGTAACTTTCTTCTAAGGAGACCCTGAAAGTACTCATCATAAAATACTGCCTGAAAGCCTATGAACTGTGCTCTTCTGTGATTATTGTTGCTTTAAACTTATCTGAAGCTCTTTAATTTTCTGGTTTTTAAATTAAAAATTATGTAACTCCAATGAAAAGTCAATAAACAAATTTTTATTTTTTTTTTTTTAAGAAAAAATAATGTATTTTGCCTCCTTCCACTGTCCCCAGCCTGGCACCTAGGAATAACTCCTGCACCTCATTTTATTATTTACCAAAAAAATGTCTATTAGCAGGAACCTATCCACCAATATTATGGTAAATTTTCTCAGGCAGGAACAGTATTTTAACAGTGTGCTTGTATTTTTATCCCAGGAGAAAAAAAAAAACCAGTAGCCTGGTAAGTAGGTTACCTGGATGTTGGGGACAGTTTTAATTACCTGTTTGTCTTGCTTCAGACCAAGGCATTTCCCTTTGGTCTTCCCTATCCTTGGTGACCCATTGACACAAGAGAGCAATCCTGAAGATGGTCTTTTATAGTTTGTCCTAGTGAAGTCTTTATTTGTAGATCTAAACATTAATAGCATCAGACAGAAGTTGATAATATCATAAGCTTATTAAAGCACTCACCAGGTGTCCAGGAGACAGTAGTCCAAATTCCTCTAATGAGTGGATGAGGACAGGTGATGGGAGGTAAAGCAGGTACTATGGAACTGTGGATATTAATCCATGCATAAGAGGGACGAGCCTTGGGTAGCCTGCAGGATTGCTGGTTAACCTCCAGCTGGGACTAATCTGCCTATCTTTCAGGTGGCTCCAACAGACTTCTACCCAGTGGAAGACGCTCTCCAAGGACCCTGACTAAAACCATGGTTCATTCTTATTCTTCCCCTATGCGTTGATTGGGATATTCAACAGAGATGGGGAAAAAACAGGCTTCTAACCTGACTAGAACAGTTATGAGGCCCAGAAGACAGAGGTGTAACCAGTCATGACAAATATTTATGCCTAGCAGCAATGAGCAGGAACTGACTAGGACTTTACTAAGGACAATTCCTAACACTAATCATACTGTAACCTGCTGACATTTTGATCGTTATAATTTAACTTCTTCCTTATTCTAATTAAAAGTCTCTGGGGTAGTGAACAGAAAGTAAAAAATAATACAATGGAGTGCAAATTTTATCACTCCTAATTCTAAAATTTTATTGGCCTCATATCCAATGATGAAAAAAGATTACCTTATTGAGCAAGAATGACGAAAGAAGGGGAAACAGGAATCCTAATGTGGCTATTTACCAGTGCAGCAAGTTAATTAGACATCTGAGAAAGCATCTAGCATTGTCACGTTACACTGCATGCATATGTGTGTGCACATGGCTGAATATAAATATGTGTGTGTACATGCTTTATGCAACATTGCACTACTCATGCACGGTACTTCCTGAATTTGTTCTTAAAGTCATTGGTTTTAAGGGATGTAAATGAAGATGAAACGTGGCCCAGCAGATTTTAATGTATAGATAGTTACTCTCGGTAAAAACAATTATGTAAAAATAATTACTTGAGTAAATGCTGTGGTGGACAGTGATCAAGGAAGGAAGTGGTAGATAAGTAATGAAAAGTGTATCAGTACAAAAAATATCAACAGCTTATAGGACACGATAAATTATCTTTAGTGGGATAAAACAGGCACTGCAGACTTCTGCATGAAACGGTTTTACTGAGGCCTTCTATTTCTTACACTGTTTTCCATGAAAGCTTTTCTGTCAGTGATGCAGTTTTCTATTGCATAAAACAACTGACAAATCACTGCAAACCAGAGATGAGCTAGAAGTCACCTTCACATTGCAGTCAACTCTCTCTGAGCAGTCAGAACATAAATGTTCATGTAATGACAATCACTTTTTTTACATACAGAAAAAGCAGAGGATCTGCAGATGAAGTGAGTGTAGCAGTCCAGCATGCCGTCATGCATCTTCATGAAAAACTCATCTTCTATTCTGCTGTCTGCAGAGCATTCACAGAATCACAGAATCACAGGGGTTGGAAGGGACCTCTGGAGATCATCTAGCCCAACCCCCCTGCCAGAGCAAGGTCACCTAGACCAGGTTGCACAGGATGGCGTCCAGGTGGGTTTTGAATGTCTGCAGAGTCGGAGACTCCACCACCTCTCTGGGCAGCCTGTTCCAGTGCTCTGCCAGCCTCAAAGTAAAGAAGTTCCTCCTCATGTTCAGATGGAACTTCCCATTCCTCAGTGCTGGGCACAGATACAGACCCCTACAACTCTACTGCTAGCTTTTCCTCTTCTAACACCCCCAAGCTGAGGTGGTGTTGGCAGAGCACGGTCTTTCTGTCCAAGAGAAATTCATAGACATTCAGTAGGCCTGGAACAGTTGTCTCGTACCTACAGAGTCTGGAGAGATATGGCTGAGGCTTTCACACCTAGGTGAAATTCTGTCAGTTGTTAATGCTTTGTAGGAATATGAAGTTAAGCTATAATGTTCACCTTCATCTGCGGTATACTGTTCATCTATAAAGTGCAGAGAAGAAGAAATTCTGTGAGATAAGGACTTAGTCCAGTATTTTCTGTCTCTACATCCATATTTAGGCACCTAGAGGAACCAGGCTTATTTTTAGAGGTACTGAGTGGCAAAATGAATTATCTAAAAATAGCAGCAGTACTCTATTTAGGCTATCATGTTTCAAAATTATTAATTTCCTAATTATTTTGGCATAAATACAATTGCAAACTATTTGTATTGAGATGGACTCTGAAAAGTCCATATTGAAGAGAGAGCCTGGCTTTGGGATGCAGTCTTTTCCTTCAGCTGTGGGAAACAGACAGAATTACTTACAGGCTGCTGTGATGGCAGGGTGTTTTCAAACCTGATAATTAAATTCAGAGGTATGTCAGATCAAAAGGAAACCGTACAGGAAAAAGATGTAACAAGAAAGTCAGGAACAGATACAGACAGGAGTTTTTTGCTGTACATGTTGTTCTGAATTAGAATGGCAGGAGGCTCTGTCAATAAGATCAAAAGGCGGGAACAGAGATGAAAACTCTCCTTTTACTGTTAATTATTATAAACCAGGTAGGAATGTATTTGAACACTATTGGCAGAGTGGTAAAAGCCGTAACTTTCCCCTCCACCCTTCTTCTGGGAGAAGAGTACTGGAGCATTTGAAACTTAAAAGAAATCAGTTGTTTCTGGGTGATTTTAGCATTTTTTTTTCTTTTCACTGTTAACACAAAATGGCTATATCATCTAACAGCCACTTTGTGACGTGCTCCCATTTTTTTATTAAGGGTAAGCATGAATACCATAAGTTAATCCACAGGGATTTTAGTGGAACATGGTTATTGTAGGATGCCAACTTGGTCATTCAAGAGTGGTAATTTCCTTTGTGCCAGACATTTTTGAGGCAGACATCTTTGATCTTTGGGTTTCTTGCATAGGATGAAATATTAAGGCACTGCGTGGTCATTTTTAAGAGCCCAGGAAATTTTCTCAAGCACTGGGAAAGCTAATGTTATAGTTAATTCCTTAGGAGATAATTCAATTCTTCTTGTATAAATTTCATGCTGGTTTCACTTGCAGGTGTTCTTCATGTTCTGTTCTAAATTGCTGCTTAGTGTTGCTGAGCACAGTTGGTGGTTCCTTGTGATGATCTCAGATGGAGACGAATTTCAATGGGTATGAATGATCTGCAGGGGTCCCAGATTTTTTAAGAGGTTTGGAAGCCTTGGCTGGGATTCAGCTCACTTTTCACAGAGTATGTATAGTTAGGTGCGTGTGTATAGGTATCTATGAGTGAATTAGGTGTCTAAGCTCCCATTTTGATCGGTGAAATTCTAGTCAATATAGTTAATGGAGCTTAGAGAGCTACTTGGCCAACCAAAGCTGATGTCTACTTCCAGATGTGATAACTCTTCCAGCTCTGTTGACTGCATCAGTTTGATCTCTGTTGACTGATGGGAAGTCAGACATCCAGCTCACAGGTAGGCCACCCACATATACATGTAAAAACAGGTGTCAGTGTCTGAGTCACATTCCACCTACGGTGAGATTTACTGTGGGGAAAAATAAGTATCACTATTTTCACTTCATGACAATTCGTTTCTTACACTCTGTTGTGAAGCTTGCAGATGTGAAACTGCAAAATGCTTATGAATGGACATACAAATCAAACTCAGCTCTGGTGTGAATAAAAACAGTATAAATTTTTCAAAACTATCTCATAAAAGGTTGAACACTATGCTGTAACTTGCATCTTTTTGTACCCTCAAGTAAGTGCCTTGTCTGGTGCCATGTTGTCCTCCTTCCCTTTTTGCATGGCAGTTTCTGATAGATTGCAGCTTACTCACCTTGGACTAGCATTTCCTTTGATAGCAACATGTTGACCAAAATAATTTTTTCTTGGTTATTAAAGAGGAATTCAGACACATCATGGGTGTTTCCTATGAGATTAGTTAATCTGTTTTACAGTCATTGGAGATGAAATTTCTCCTGCCTAACTGTAACTGGCTAAAAGTTTAGCATCTATCCTAAGTTAGATGTTGACACCCCTCTGCGAGTCAGTGGAATGAGTGAAGTACCTGCAGAGAGGGACTGGGCTTCTTCCTCTCAAGTAAGTGTTTACCATGGGATGAGCTGCCCAAGGAGGCACCTGTAGCACTGACTAGTTTAGTTGAGATGCCTCCCTTTTAGGTAGTTGAAGCTGGTTGTACCTTAAGCTCCTGCCTGCTGTTAGTTTCCAAACATGGTGCTGGCACCTTGCAGATGCTTCAGGTGCTGCTGCGAAGTATCTCAGCTCTCCAAAGCAGGAGAGAAATTGTAGCGCTGTGCAGCTGCCACTGTTTGCATCCCTTCCTGGCTGTAGGTCTACGCTGCAGCCTGGCTCCCATCAACTGACCCAGCATAAAAAAAAACTGCTCTGCAGCCTCTCACACTGGGACTGCATCTGCTGGCATTTTCCTCTTGCAGTTACATATTGAAATCAGAGCTCAGTGCCTTCATAATCACTGGAAAACGTAAAATCATACTGCATTGCTACTTTTTTTTTTTCTTTTCATTTTTTAACATCTCTATACAGCATCAAGAAAATGAAGGAGTATTGTTTCATAACCATATCTTGAATTTTTTCCATTTAGGGATTTAAGGGTGTGGAAATTTATTTGATTATATTCCACAGGAACAAACAGAATACAGATAAAATCTTTTACATATTTTGTGCTTCAAGATGTTTTATTTCTTAAAGGAAAATTAGGAGCAGAACTGTTGGGGAAGAAAAAGACAGAAAAACTTGGAAAGAAAATTGACACTTCCTTAAATAACTAGAGGTCACCAGATGACTAAAAGAAGTCATTTCATGTTCAGAAAAGTCTGTTCTGCTTCAGCCACAAAATAAGGACAGCAACTAGAAATTAAACGAAATGATAAAAGAGGAAGTGGATAGTAATCGATATAAATTAGAAGTAAGAAGTATGGAAAATTTATAAGGAAAGCCAAAAAAAGGAAATGAAAAATCTGTGGTTAGCAAGGCAAAAGACAATAAAAAATTTCTTAGTGTATTAAGAACAAAAATCCTAATAGTATATGCCACTAGATGGAGATAGTAAGATTGTTACGAGTGATTTGAAAGAGCCATAAGTGTTAAATAAATACTTTTATTCTGTGTTTTGAAAAATGCTTGATACTGTCCTCATGTCATGAGTGTGTGGAGGCACTTTCCAAAATGCCTGGAAGAAAGAAAGGAAGATGTCAAGCAGCAGCTACTTGGACTAAAGACTCTTTAAATTCAATAGGCCTGGATAACTTTTGCACAAGAGTCCTAAAAGATTTGTTGAGGAGATCCCCATTTCATTGATGCACCTTCCTGAATGAGGAAAAAAAAAACCAACCCCAAAACAAAACAAAAAAGCCAGACAAAAACCAACCAACGAACCAACCCCATCCCCAACACCCCCCCAAAAAAAACCCCAACCCAAACCACACACGTGAAACCACGAGGGAGTACAGGAGTGCTAATGATTTTCTGGTATTAAAATGTAACTGACACCTATGCAATAATCGCATTGCTCTCATTTCTAAGCAAAATGAAAAGGTCTCTAATTAATAATGCAATAAATTTCAGTTATTTTATTTTAACTGAATGTAAACACACAGTTAAAACAGGTAGTATAAACAGACCATTTCACTATGTAATATCGGGGTTTGTTACTTGAGGCTTGTCATTTGATTGATAAAGATGATTTTAGAAATCATAGCCGTGCATAGTTTTCAGCCACTACTTTCTTTTAAACAATGCACTATACAGCATAAGGCATGTATGCATCTGATTAAGAAGGGGTCGACTGACAGATCCTCTACATATCAAATTTAGCTAATTCATGGTGGTACAATCAGAACTGCAAAATGCGGTCGGATTTATAAATGGATTGCATCCTGTAAATCAGAGTGCAAAAAAATTAAAAATCTAGAATGCAAAAGCTGTACAGAATTTTTCAGTGCAACATCTGGATGTAGAATTTTAAATTCATATATTATAAATTTAGAAATTGTGAGAATACAATGCCTGGGTTTGGTGATGAATCTTAAAAGGTGTGTTGCAAAATTGTAGGTAGAGTCAGAAAGATGGACAAAAAAAGTGAAACGCTGACTAATTTGTTCACCTCACCAAGGCTAGTGATGGATTGTCTACATGTGATACACTCAAAGCCCACATGTTAGTTAGACAAATTTTACTGAATGCAGTTCAGAAGTAAAATTACAAGGGAAAGAGGGAGAAGGGAAGGTTTATGTGTGTTGGAGTTGATGTTACCACCAGTTCCAGTTTTCATTCTTTGATTGAAAAAAATAATAGATTTTGTGTGTGTGTGTGTCTGTGTGTGAAAAAATATTTTTGACATGGACTCAGACAAGCTTCTCAATCTTGTCATTTGCTTTTAAGACCATCTTTCTCTTTAAAGTTACTATTAATATACAGAGTCAAAGAAGCTTCACACCAGTTGTGTATTCATTCACATTCACTATCTTAAATCTTGTCACATGCTTAGAAGCAAAAGATCACAGGAGCGGGCATTTAGTAAAACAATAAGCAACAACAGTGCCTAAAACATCACTTTGGGTTTATGTTAGCAGTATTGTGTTTGTTTGTGTAATAGCTATCCATATCCATGGGAAGGAAATTCAGAAAAATAGGACTTTTCAATTGCCACGTCATCTGTGTTCAAACTATAAAATACTAGAATTAGCAGTTTTAAGCTTAAGAAAATGCATATTGTTGTTATTTTCTCGTATGCAGAAAATCCCAGTTGCTTAAAAACAACAGTGCTGCAAGTACTGTTATTGAACTGATAAAGTCTGCATGGCAAAGATTTGCAAAGGCTTTCAGAATCAAAGGTGAGTCTTTGTTTACCTCTTGAAAACGCTTTTATAGGAGGTTCTGGTTAGCCATTTCCAATAGAGAATGGAGCAGTTGATCAGATAGCAGCTAAACTAATGAAAAGCATCATGGAAGTGACAGGAAGATTAATTAAGTTCCTCCAGTTGTATTCACGTGTGGCGGTACAGAGTTCCTTTGGGTACCGCTGCAGTTAAATGGTATTCATGGTGACAAATATCGCAGATTTCCAGAAGTGACACTTCTGAGTCAAGGGTAAAAAACACATTTGGTAGTTTTAGCCAGTGGAGAATGTGCAAAACCAAAGATGAGCCTCTACGGCTAGTTAAAATATACAAACGTAACTTGCTCCTTCCCTTCTTATCCTTTAGTGTAATCTCAAGAGATTAGTAACGAATCGCAAAATCTGCATTATTATGTAGTATGTCTTAAACCACTCCAGATGGCTTCAAAATAAAAACAAAACAAATTTCTAGCCAATGCACTTAGTATATTTGATTTGAGGCACAAAAATATGTGCACTTGGAAACACTTTCAATTACTTTTGGAGCATTAAAAAACTGTGGCTTGTTTGCAGATTTTATTTCTGTACTGTGGTTACTGTAGTACTAATAGGAGTGAAATACCTGCAATACATAAACTTCCAAATTATGTAGAAGTGTGGCCCTACTTTACCTTCAAGGATGCTTTAATTTTGGGGTGCTTTTGGCAGATTAGTGGGACAAGTGTGATCTGGATTGCTTCTTTCACTTTATTTTCAGAAATGAATGTTTGCACAATACATTTTTATTCTTAATAGCTGTCTCTGTACAGTAGATAAAATTTATTTTAGGAAAATCTGGAAACCTCTCAAGTGTATGAGATCTTTTAACCTGCTACACATGATGCATAAACTTAAAATGTTGTGTCACTAGTGGATATTGTTGCCTACTATTACATTTCTGTCAGCAAAGAGTCCCTCGATATGCTCCTGCATTTGCAAGAAAAGGTTTGTGGTCAGCCTCACTAATTGAAATTCATCAAAGCCAACTGGTAAGAGTCTGGGTATAAATCTAATATTAGATGCCTCCTGGGAGAGTTCAAGACTGGACGAGAGTTTTCCAGGAATCCTAGGGAATTAACTGGGTGCATTAATATTAAATATTAATTGGTCTCTGCAACAGACATGCCTGTGAGTGGTTTTAATACTTACTATGGAGGCATTGTGTAAATCAGTGGATAGATAAAAATCAGTAGAAAGCATAGATAGCGCAGCTATCTATGTTCACGAAGTGGCCTTCTGGCTCTAGACCAAGTCAGGCGTGGGGGGTAGCCTGCAGCTTTGCCAGCTCTGGAGAAATGTAGGGTATGTGCTGTACTTCTGAGACGTGTGTACTCTCAGCTTACTTTGTGTTTCTTCCGAGGAGGTAATGTCTTGTGGGGTAGCCTGCATTTTGAAAATCTGCCCTTTGTGGCAAACCCTTTACCAGAGTGGAGTTGTCAAGCTGAAGAAGGACAGAAGAAATGAAGGTGGAGATGCTATTAGGAAAAAAAGCAGCAGGTTGTTGGGAAAGAGGATTTCAGGGAGTAGAAGCTACTTCTATTATTAGAAATAAGGGTGTAGGGTAGCTGTTTTAGCAGAAGGTACTTTTTTTCATGTGATGTTTATGCTGCTGCTGAATCATGAGGGTTTGGGGGGGTTGTTTTCATAGGTGAACCATGCATGAAAATATGATAATTTTGCAGTTGACCTGCATCTGTAGCAAAGCTAAATGCTGGTTAGCCTGTTCTGACTTGTTGATGATTGCGAGTTTGCATCGTGGGCTGACATCATGGGCTAATTTGCTCATTCATTCTGCATGATCCTGCATGCTCAGACTGGGTCTACTCAAATCTCCAGACGCACACAAGCGTTTGCTGCTCCTGACTGCGGTTCCCCACAGTTGTGTTCAGCAGAGTCCTCAGTACTTGAGTTAAAACACCAGCCATTCAGGGTTGCAGTTACTAAATTAGTCCTTGCTTTCACTGACAGTGGCAATATTCCACTCTGGGAATAAAATTTATTCTTTCTCCCTTGCTTGGAACTCTACTTTTTGCAGTTTATTAATGTTGTATGTGTGTAAATGAAAGCAGAGTTTGGCATGGAGTATGTGAATTTGGGCTGTGAAAGCTTTCCAGGAGAGACCACCAGTGACTTTTGCTCCTCCCTTGTGTTTGTTCCATAGTTGAAATGCAAAGAAATTAAAGAAAACTTTTTGGTTTTGTTTTGCTTTGGCCACTTTGATTGTATGCTTATTGTAAGAACACCGGTAAGATGCAATAAGGGGGGAGATAGTCCTGATTGTTTTGCATCCTAAAGTGCAAAACCAAGTAGTGAAGGATATGTTGGTCTACATGGCGCTGTGCTGTTTACACTTCCTGAGGACCTGACCTGCCACCAGGCTCCACCAAATTGGTACAGGTGTTGTAACAGGGCAGCCAGCTCAAGATGAGATGTTTAAAGGCAGCATGGTTGCTAATGGTACATCTACACAGACATGGGTCGTCCGTAGCTGGGGCTCTCAGCTGGCCAGGTGTATCAGCTTGGAGGAACGTCAAGACTTGGAGGTAGCCTACATCTCGCAGGGTCCGACTCCCGGCAGAAGGAGCCCGAGCTTTTCTGTGGGAAGGGAAAGGCAGCCTAACAGGCAAATGCTGTGCCTGGGTGCAGACTGTCCTAAAGGGCATCACTCAGCGCCTCTGCAAAAGCGCTTCGGAGCTAGCAAAGGAGCTGAAGGATTTCACAGTGAATTGATTCTCTGAGCTTTTACCCTCGGTGAAGGGAGAGGAGGGAATGCTTGTGCTGCAGAGAGCTCCTAATAGTAGCTTATACCTACCGCTCAGAGGACATTGGAGTGGCTCAGCTGAGACATTTTAAACCAGCCTTTGAGGGTGGTATTTTCTCCTATAGCGAGGTGTCCTTCCTTGTACAGTAGACGTGAATGAGCATTGTAATGATGAAATAGAGGAAAGGAAGGTACCACGAATACCTGCTGTTACTTGCCGTCCAAACCCTCTAGTTAAAATACAGGCCATAGTTTGTAGACAGCTTTTTTTTTTTTTTTTCTTTTTTTTCTTTTTTCCCCCAGGGGTTTCTAGATAGTTCTTCACTGTGATTTAGGATTTGCTCAACATAAGTTGCCGTTGTTCAGTTTGAGCCGCACAAGAAGTCTTGATCTTCCTCCCTGGCACACTGTGGCCTCAAAGCACACTCCTGCACTGCGTGCTTTTTATGTGTGAAGCAAAGTTTATTTTGGAGTTTATCTGTGCACGATGCATCTCTCATTGCAGGCATGCCTCTTCCTAGGGGCAGTTGGAACAAGAAAGGGCACTGAGAAAAGCTAGGCATCAGCAATGGAGAACTGGGACTGCCAGTGAGGGACAGGACTTAAATTCATGCCCCAGTTACCCCCGGCAGTGTTTAATCTCAGTGACTTTCATACGGGTAGCGTGAAATCTCGTGAGAGCAATGCTGTGGAGGACTCTTGCTGAGAGATGCGTAGCGGCGATGTACACCAGGGCTTTTAACTCTTCTGCTGCAATTGGAGCATTCCTTGGCTGCTGTGCTGGTGGGATAATTTTGCCCTAAGTGATTGGACCTCATGAAATAGTAGTTATTGTATGGAGCTTTTACAAATAGAAGCGGAGCTTTAAATGAATTATACCTGTCATCCTCTTTCCTGTAGAATGAAAGCATTCATCCTGTTAGATACTATTATAATGAAATAAACACTTCAGCATACGGCCCATTATTTTTTACCTTTGTTTAGTTTAAGCGTATTACCAGTGATACATGCCAGACTGACAGCAGGAAACCGATGTCCTCGAGTCATAGGACAGACATAAGATGTGCACAAATAGAGACCCCATAGTCTTCACCGTGCTGCCACACCAGTGTGTCAGTTCCATCCCGCGGCACTACGTGTAGGTGGTGGAGAGTATTTCAATATTTCTTTGGTCTTTCTTCCTCTGAAGCTGTCACTAGTTTGTATAGCAGCAGGGACTGTGTGGGGACTTATTTACAAGAAACTTAGGGCCACTCCATGTGTCTGTCAGGACAATAAAATAGCTGCCAGCTGCTAATGACTTATCAATCTGGGCCGGAAAGGAACTGGAGACCTGGAGGGTGAAAGGTTGTAAACTCCATTACAAATCCTCGCTGTCATATATCTCCCATCCTCACGCTTTGTTATTCATGCGAAGAAATCATGGTTTAAAAAATCAGTTCAGCTCTACTGAAATTGAACTACCTATTTGTCAGTTGCTTTTTAAAAACAGAAACAGACTGAGCTTTACCCAACATTCAGATTAAAATCATTTATTTAAATGGAAATATTGATTTTAAAAAAAAAAAAAAAAAAGAAGAAGAAAAATAAAAGACGTCCTAAGGGGACATGATCTTGTAAAGTGCCAAGGATCTTCATCTTCTACTGAAGTTGGGGAATCAGGGCACTCAGGGCTTCTCCTGGCGCCTGCCCCTCAAAGAAAAATACGCTAACAATATACGCTTTGTCTTTGCCATCGATTATGTAATTGAGCACATTATGTCACTGAACGCGGTTGCTGCCAAAAAAAAGAAAAAAAAAAAAAAAAAAAAAAAGACCCATTTCCAGAGGGTTTTTTTT
>VYXH01012388.1:190081-200995 GCA_013397275.1 Burhinus bistriatus | reverse complement strand
CTATTACTGTTTTAAGTAACTTCTGTTCTCAATGTTTCCATTCACATTATATAGGAACCCTAATGTATTGGGGTGAAAATGAATATCCTATGCAATAAAAGAACTACCAAGGGGGAAAAAAACAAACAATTTTTGCTTGAAACTGCCATCACGTTTCTGTTTGCATGTTGGCTCTTTTTGGTATTGGTGGGGTGTTTTTCAGTCAATGTTGTAGAGTGTAGTAATTCATCTGCATACATACTACTATTCTGAGTATCACTTTTTATTTCTGGAACACTTTCTTGTAGAAGAGATTCATGCTGGATGAGTCATGGAAGAAAAAATACCCCCCCACACCCCAAATCTCACCACCTCTTTAAAGAAAACACACATTGTACAAACCAACCAACCAACCAAAAAAACCTCTTTCAGCAGTTTCAGTGAAAGTATTTAGTTGTTACTGATTTGTTTTTAGGAGGTTATATTTCCTTCTAGGTTAGACACTGTGGAGGCCTTTCGTAGCATTTCTGTTTGTCTTCATTTAAGGCACGATGAATCGGTGATGATAAGGCTGTGCTTTTAAAATGTTTTGAGAGGCACAGATACTGGATTATGAACTGTGTTTTATCACCAGCCATCTGCAATAAGAAAGTGTAGTTAATATATAATGGATGCTGTCTGTGACAGAAGAATTCATCTGAACAAGCCAATGTATAGGATCTTGAAATCTGCGGGAGCCTGATGTTTATACTTGGAACATTGCAGCCTCCTGGGCAGTGAAGTTCATATCTTGAAGCACTGAATAATCATTAATGCATGTATCCATAATAATAAAAAAACCCCTGTTTGAATTTACAGAAACTGCTCTGTGGTAGGTTGTACCCTTTTAGATTCTGTGACAGTAACTGTTCATTTAAAAGATCTCTAAATATATCCAGTATCTTGCCATAAATAAAGGGTGATTTCACCATTTCACACACACAAAGAAGACATTCCCAGTGTTACCCTTCTTGTGGGTGGCAGAATTGCTCCAAAACCAAAATCAGAATTAATGGTTTCTTGCTTCATTAGAGAAGATTAGATCACGGTTGCTTCAGCTAAGGTCCTGTAACAGAAAGCGTGTGTGCGCACATGTGAATGTGTGTCTGTACATGTTTTAACTGGAAGGACTGTGGAATATAATCCTGCATCCCTTCTTAACAAATGTCTTGCCTCTGTTAAGAAATTAAATGTTAAGTAGAAACCAGATTTTTAAAATTTTCGTTCTGATGTCATGCCTCTGTCCTTTTTCATCCTTTTTTTCGAAAAGACAATTCATATGAATTATTTTTTGTAAAATATTTTAAAATAATGAGAGCCTTTGAGTGCAGGATCATCTCAGAGTTTTATGGCTTCTGCATCTCTGTGCCTGTGTGCAAATATCCTTCCATATTATTTTGATTTTGTTTTGTAACCTGGTGGCAGTTCTAGAAATTCGTGCAATTACAAAAATGTTAATCGGGTTACAGGAATCTTTACAAAGCTTTTGCCTCTCATTGCACTAAAGATGGTGGTACTTGAAAAAGAAGAAATATATGTGGACTTGATAAAGGAAATATTTCAATTTGGTATTAGATCATGAAAAGTTCTTGAAATACAGCAGAGGTCATAAGGGCTTCAGGTTTTAAAAGGGGTTATTACATGTAATAAACTGCAAAGATTAGTTTTGCAGCTGAAATTGCATAGATGATTGGTAACATTCAGAGAAAACTCAGCAAAAGATGTTGGCTAGAAATACCGAAGCCTGAAGTGTCTGAGATTGTACTTGAATCAAATTGCTGGGGTTCAAAGTGGGAAGAAGCTTCGCTCTGTTGTAGGGCTAAGTCATTATAAGACAAAGACACGTTCTGTAGGTCAGCCTGTATTCTCAGTGATTTTAGCAACACATTTCTGCAAAGTCTACTTAGGGGTGAAAAATCTAATACATGAAGTTCCATTACTGGCATACTCATATGTTTAGACCTCCTTGCCCATTTTGTTGATCGTGGATGATCATGATGCTCATGAACACGTTCAGCTTTATTTTTTTTTTTCTTTTTTTTTTTTTTCTTTGTACATATGCACCATAAAGAGTTACTCCAATCTTAAGCATGGTATGGCAGCTTAAAGAAGTTGGCAAGGGTCTGGATCAAATGTGAAGTAAGAAAATGCAATTGTAACTTGAAATTGGAATTGTAAGGGAGGCTTTTATGAAAGTTCAATTACTATACACCCTAGGCTCTTGTTAACATCTATGATAATACGGTTCTGTCTCTTTTGATGCTTAAGATTATATCCATTTAAAACTTCTTCAGTTTTGAAAAAAGGTAATACATCTTCAGTCCTTATCTAGAGCATTGAAACAAAAGAACTTGTTCTCTCTCTCTTTTTTTTTCTTTTTTCTTTTTTTCCCTATTTCTGCTTTGGCAAAGGTCACAGCTATTTTAAAAAGTTGGGGTTAGATCAATCTATTTCTTTTTTTAATACCTCAGCTAGCTGGCTGAACCAGTTGTTTGGAAATCGTGGGAGATTCTTTCATCACTATGGGATCAGGTCCTGGCTCTATTACCCAGCCAACTAATTTACTGTTTTATAGTCCCTGCAGATTTCAGAATTTAAAACCATAATGTACTGCTTGCTTTTCAAGTAAAGCTTGAAAAGCTCCTGGGGTTTGGTAATGTATAGTATCTTCATCTCTGAAGCAGTTACAGGAGATACAAAAATGAGATTGACTGGGAGTGTCAGCTAACTCTGGGTATGGCCATTTGAAATTTTAGTATCTACCTGGGATCTCAAAGGGCTTTGGCTCCTATTGGTAATTTTTATATGGTGTATTGTTTATGTGTTCTGTTTATTACAATGCAAACCAGCAGTCTCTTCCTCAGTTCTCCCCTTCAGAAAACAAGGTAGAGCCTAAAAAGTGAGTGTATGTTAGAAAACCATCTCGGAATATGAAAACTGCTTTCTTAAGAACAAAGGAAAAAAGCTAGGCTTAATTTACTCTTTGATTATTACTTCTCAGTGGTTCTCCCATTTACTTACTTTTATGCTGTAATTGAAAAAGCAGATGGACAGCACAGTTCATTCAAATGAAAGCCATGAAAATTTTCTCAGCTTCTTTTGTTCTTGTTGACCTTGTTTACTCAGTTTGTTTACTATGGAGTATAGTAAGTTATGAAGACTGAGGGAGATAATGGCTCTGTTTTCCAATACCGTTACCCATCGTTGCACTAGGGATCAATATTGAATGAAGATAAAAAAAAAAAAAAAGGTCAGAAAACACAAAACCTTGGCAAGATCAGCAATTGTGAATGCACAGGGAAGGAGGAGGTGGAGGGGAAAGCCCATCTTGGCTCCGCAAGCAATATTGGTGCTCTTCTTGCTAAGCCAAGTCATTTTTCAGTAGCGACCTGAGGGTCTACTGTCTCTAGTGCAATGTTTAGCAAATTAGGTTTTGTTTGCTGCTATTTACCTGTGAAAGCCAATCCACTCACCTCTTGTCAAAACCAGCCGCATATCAGGAGCGTTTAGTTTGCCCGATATGTGACTATTACATAGCAAGCAAGCCGCTCCTTTGTTTTTCTGTTATTACTTGTAAGTTGTGCTCCTGTGAGCGGCAAATTTTTCAACAGTGGAAGTTGTGTGAGCTTGTCTGCTTTTACGTAGCACAGAAAAAAATAATATCTTTGCTTAAACCCTTCATGCAGCATCTGTTATTTTCAGTAGCCATTTTTATTTCTTTAAGAAGGAAAAACAAACAGGCATACAGGAAACTTCACCTAACCTCCTATTTAACTTTGCAGTTCATGGGTTTGTAAAGGGTAAATTCTAACAAGTCAAACAAGCTATAAAATGGTGCGTGTGCATATGTGAAGGTATATTTAAATCCTTTCCCTTTTTGTCTCCCTCTCTGGCTGAGGGCATGGCAGCCACATGAATATGGGTGCTGTAAAGCCATTGTCATGCATTACTTCTGGTATCCTTACGTGCTTTTTGCGCTGTAGACATGATGTAATCATTTACAAACATTTGTCTGGCCAATCCTGACCACAGTCTGTCTACCTTGTAAAACTGGTTATTTAGTCCTCCTCTCCACATGCAGTGCTAGGGCAGTTGCACTAACCTCCTAATAACACATTTAGTTTCTGTTGGCTCAAATCTTAGTAGCACTGAGTACTTGGAAATTGCCTTGGTCCACACGGTATGATTTTTCTCTCCTTTTTCATTCTTTACTAAGAAAGGTTCTAAATTAACTCTTTTTCTTTTCAATTTGGTCAAAGTAAAAATTTTCAATACATTTATGGTTTCCCAGTGGTTTTCCCTTTTTTCTTTTCTTTTTTTTTTTTTTAATCCTTTGCAGTATTCTATTTTTATAGAATATTAAAGATACCTGCTTACATAGGTACAGCTGAGAAACCTACTCAATGCTAATTAGCAGCCCACCATTTGGGTTCCTGTGGGTTCAACAGCAGCTGGATATCTGACATCTCTTTGGATATGTTGTATAGAAAGTCATTGGTCAGACCCATGGGTATGAGGCAAGTATCCTTCATATTAGCATTTAGCTCTACACACTCTAACAGTGCATGCAATAGATTACCTTCCCAATAGACACAGGTTTTCAAGGTAAAAGTAATCAGTGGCCTTAAAGAGGGACATTGCTACACATAAGTAGCCCACACAGATATGCTCCTTCGCATGAATGAACTTACTGAATATAATAAACAAATACTAAAAGGCTGAAAACACATTAAAAAAAATCAAGGCAGCATTTGAAATCTCTCTGACAATATAGATACAATCAAAATGTGATTGTGGAAAGCCTTAGAATGTGTGAAATGTAGATAAAGTCTGCTGGCAGAGAAAGGCAGGCAGTGGGTAAAGCGCTGTGGCGTGCTGGTGCTGCAGCAAAGCGGTACTGGCGTCACCACTGCACAAGCACCCCAAGATGACCGAACAAAACTGCTCTGTTTTGCCCTTAGTGACTAACTTGGAGCAAAATTGTCATCACATGCTATCATCAGCATGCAGGGAAGAAAATTTATTTAAATAGCCTGAAATTAACCTTGTGAAGGCAATGAACAATGATACTACACGTCTCTATGGACACCCAGACAACTCTACAGATTTTAGGCATATAATCCAGATGTGTAGAACATTAATTTATTTTTATTGCTTATTCTGTTATGCCTGATTTTTATTTTTTTTTTCTAAGTTAAATATATCCAAAAATATCAATGTAGTGAGGAAAAGCAGCACAGAACTATCTCAGGTAGGCAGTATTTGATGATACTTAGCAGTGAAAGAACATTAACAATTAATACTCCTAAAATATTGCTCAGTTTATTCTAGCAACATTCATGTGATTTGTATAAGCTTTTTGTGCATTTCTAGTAGGAAGATTTAATCACAGGAATATTCACAAAAATAACAATTGCATGATACTTTATTGTAATTTATTAAGGGAGTTTTTTATGTGAAAAGCTATGCCAGCACATTTTCGGCAATACAAAGCTCACTTTAGATTCATCTGGAAACAGAAATAGTGCCATCTGAACTCAGTATATAGTCAAATGAATTATGAATGTTTTATATCAAATATCTGTTTGAGAGACCCCAGCTGAGCTAACAGCTTCCAAATCACAAACATAAGAAGAAATAGTGTTCGTTCTAAATTATTAGCCCTTTTTAGGAAGCTCACAGTAATAGATGGCTAATGTTGTTAGAGAATGTTTAAAATAATAGATAAGTTAATCTTTTAAGAAAACTTTCCAAGGTGCCTGTGATAGGCAGATCTCCAGTTTTGCAGGTTCTTCTATCTATGTCGCCAACTTCAGTTCTAGTAAATAATGCAGGGAGCTGATTTTGATAGCATATCGATTGAGGTAATATTGATGGTTTGTCTGAAAGAAGTTGGGCAGTGTTTGAAATCTGTTGATATAATGTATGTATGGCAACTCCTGGCAGGTACAAAAAAAAGCTCTCACAAGTTCAAGAATCTTTCAGCAAAAATTGAGCTTTCCTCACTGATACTGTTTTTACTGAGTTAGATCTGTTCTTCATAGTGAAGGCAGAAGTTTTCAGAAAGTAATTATTATTTGTAATGAACTGTGGAAAGTGTTGGACTGTGTTAATAGATTTACTTGAACTTGATTTCATTTATTGGACCTAACTTGCATGGCCCCCAGTAAAGTAAGAGTTTCAACCGTGCTGGAAATATTAAATCAGACCTAGTCTAATTAAGGCAACAGTCAAATAATTTGTAACAGTTGTGTTTAATATCTCAAATAATTTCAAATGTGAATTAAATGCTCTTTAAAATCTTAAACTGATCATCAGTAATGTAGTCAAGCTTTGACAGCCACTTGGCCAACCAGCCTGGGAGTGGAGGACGCTGGCATGCCCAGCCGCTTTGTCACCTACCACCAGCCCAGAACTGCAGGAGAGAGGATTTACCCATTTGGGTTGCAGTTCCTGCTCAAAGAGTTGTTCCCTGTCTCTTCACCAGAAGACGCACTGAATGGGATGGAAACATGAGCTTGGGCTCTTGGCCTTGCATGAGGAGCCCCACTTAGAGGAACAAGCACCTGCAGGAGGGAATGTGCTGCCACAGGTCTCCCCATGCTAGAGGAGCTCTGCACACCTGTGAGGGAAGACTCCATCAGTTCCCTTGTCCACCTGATCTTTGATGATTTCCGTAGAAAGGCTCAGGGATTAACAGGCAATGAAAGCTATGCTGATATTTTGTTTTTCAGGAAGTGGTTTTAAACCACTAACCTCTTTTCCAGAAGCTAGCAGGCAGCTCTCAGCTGCGAACAAAATATAGTCATTATTGCTCTTATTAATTTCTGTTACTAAGTCATCAATGCCAATAAAGATAATATGAAAATCTTAAGTCAACTGAACTATTTAGTTTTGTACATCTCTAAATCGATATCAATTCCTAGTCTTATTTTAAACAAGCAAAACAAAACAAAAAAACAAACCCCAAACAAAAAAAACCCCAAACTACCAAACAAAGCAAGCTACCATAACTGTCCTTTTTAGGTTTACATTTGCAAGGAGTTCATCTATGTGGATAGGATGGGGCCTTGCAAACTTTCCTGATTATGTGCAGGTTATGTAGAGTATCTCTTAATTCAGGTTATGTAGAGTATCTCTTAATTCACAGTAGTCCTATTTAAATTCTGTTCAGTTTCAAGGGGGCAACCTCAAGTGATTTGTTGAACTAGGATGCCGTTTTTCGTCTCATTAAGGCATGTTATTGGCAATATCATTAAAGAGATCAGGACAATTCAATGAATAGTTTAGTATTTTATGGTGATTCTTCTCCAGTAACAGACTGACGCTGGTTAAGCAGAATAGCAGCAGTAAAGAAAAGCTGAGGTTCATTCATCCCCCCATCCCCCAAGCAGAGGAGGCTTAACATTTTTCTTCGAGCATCATCTCGTACAGCTCTGTTGAAGTTTATGACCACAAATCATACCAAGCTATCATTTCTGTGGGTTTGTAGCTCAGCCAGAAAAAGCTGCATGTGGGAGAAGCTCATTTCTAGGCTCCAAGATTTTAACATTTCCAATTGCGTGCCTGGAGCTGCCGAACGGACACGTATTAAAATTGTATATGGGTAAGAATTTCTAGTGACAAGGAAACTTTAATTTGTAATTAGAATGTCAGTTTGACTTTTGAATGTGTCATTTTGGAAAGGCCAAATAACATTATACTGTTATAATAAAAAGTGAATTTGAAATTTATAGTGAATTTTAGGGGGAAAGAGATAAAATCTTGTACTAAATCATGTCTAATAAGAGGTCATTGCCCATGCAGTTGAAGTAAGAGCAATAACTTAAGAAAATATTCTCAAAAATAGATTTCCATGGAAAAAAAATTCAAAAGGTTTCTAGTCCCCTCAGGTGTGTGTGTGCATCCGATGCTTTACATGTTTTTTTCAGTGTGCAGTAGCCCTCTAAGAAATAGCTCATGCCACCTTTTCCTAGCTTTCAATGAGGAGAAAGAATCCTGAAATCCTGTGAGTTGGCAAACATAACACCAAGGGGCTTGCTAGTAGTCATCTTTTGGGCTTTTTTAAAAAAAAAAAAAAAAAAATTGGGCTAAACCCAACTTGCTTACATCTGTAGAGGAAGTTGTAGGGAAACACTGAAAGGTCTTACTGATGCAAGAGATGTTCTGTTGGGAACCAAGTTCTCAGTTCATACTTGCAAGAGCAAGTGGCCTATTCACTTCAAGCCATCAGACACTGAATTATACTGACTTTCTGGGTCTCTTTTTGCTGTTCTTGGGTCTCCAACAGTCTTGGTAGTCTGAGTCTACCAATTTAGTAGCATGACCAGACTTAGCCTTGGTAATGCTCTACAAAAATCAGTGCCAAGCAGTGCACGGTGGGGCAACCTGGATGTGAGCTCTGCATTGTTTTCTCTTGTGTCCCTGCTGCAATGTTATTCTACATGCAACTTTAAGCACTTCGTAACAGTTTTGTTAATACAGTTGACACTTGACCTCGGACAGAGAGATCCATTTTACTTTTACCACTTTTGGAACTGCAGATACTCATGTAGCTGAACACCTGAGTCATTTGATGCTTTCTGTGAACTTAAATGGTAGGTTAAGTGAAAAATAAAATCTGGATATTTTTTCACATGTGGTAGCAACAGAATCTACATAGCAACACCAAACAGCTGTGTGCACTCTAGGTCTTCTTAACCCATTTTAAGTCTAATTTAGCTGTCTGAAGAGTGTAATAAAGAAAACCTAACACTCCCCATTTAAATTCTATGTTTATCCGGACAAGATTACCACGTATTCTCCCCAAGTCCAAGTGAAACAGAGTAGCCAGAAATACAGGTTTGCAGAGTCTTTTCTCAGATGCTAAATCAAACCTTTCTGTAATGCATAAACGAAGGCAACAGATCTGTGAAGCTACAGATATCCAGTGTCTGAGTTAGAAGAGCAGAAAGTGTGAGGTCCCAGCCTAATGCAAATACTTAGACACAAGAACTGTGCCAGCATCGGTGGTTACAGGCTGAAGAAGGCTGTGCAAATCTTAACTTAAATTCTGTCATGGCTTGGCCCACGTCTGCTCAAATTTTCTCAGCGTTTCAGGTTAACACACACAAAACACTCTGCTGTGAATCAGGTGATTTATGTTTAGTTGCAACTCCAGATCTGTAAAATTGGCTTAAGCGTAGGCTTTGGAATGCAACCCTTACACAGGCAAGCTGTGTTTGGTTTCAGGTTTTTTAGAGGCTTGCATGCAAAATTGCCTCATTGCTTGAATTGATGCCTCTAATTAAACAGATTCAGTGCACTGCAATAGTTGTTCTTTAGTATTACAGCTCAAACTAGTACCCAGTGTAACTCTCATTAAGTCACAGGAATTATACTAAGGGAGAGAGAGGCCTCTTTTTCTCAACACACTGTCTTTTTCAGTAAGTTTATGGGGTTTTTTTAAATGCCATTTCTAGATCCGAGAAGTATGTTCTTGTCTCTGGAACAATCCTATTCTTTTTTACAGATGCGATGTCAGGAAAAAAAGATGGAAGCCTCAGTGTGTCTTTAGCAATATGCTTAGAGTACCTTCATCTTCTTTTTACAGTTTCATGAAGTTTCTCATGTGGTGCACTTTAGTATTTTGTGGGTTTGTTTTGTTTTTAAAGAAAGTAGTGCCAAATTCTGGATTATGCAAACAAATTGTCTCCTGTATGTGGTGATGTGAGTCAAGTATTAAGGGGTTTGATTCATCCTTCAAGTTGAGCACCCTTGATAAAATTTTAATTCCTTTGTAGTAGAATAGCAGTTCTCTTTGTTTAAAACTTATTGTTATGGAACATTTTGAATGTTTAGTCTCATGGAGTCATGCAAATAAGAGATAGACCCTGCTTCTGCATGCATGAATTAAAAAAGAATTAACTTTTCTGATGTCATTTCACTGATGGGAGGGATTGGAATAGTTAAATGTATGCAGAAGTATTTGCAGGATTGAGGTTTGTCTATGGCTTTGCAAATCCTTGCATTTCTATAGCAATCGGACAATTGGTTGGCTCACTTCACTGGTTTAATATAATTTCATTTTCTTGGAAATGTATTGTAAGATTACCTCTTATGGAAAGAGAAGATAATTAGAGTATGTGAGGCTCCCTCCACTCCTTAGCAGCAGAGTGGGCGGACAGGGGGAGGGGTGCAACTTGTCAACTCGTGGTTCCATTGAAGGCTCTTTGCACTTCCCCTGCCCTCTTGGCTTCCCAGATATTGTAAGGTTCTTCTGATCAGATTAATATACCAAATCTATTAAAATTCAAAGGTGGTAGGGTTTGGAGGGGGGTGACTTGCTCATCTCCGGTAATAAAAACATACTGAGAAATCACTTGAAGTATTTGATATACAATTCAATTAAAATAAATCTCTGTTGCTGAAATTGAGTGGATTACTTTTCTATTTTAATGTGAAAAAGTAATAAAAATATTAGGAACATGTAAAATAATGTGATACAAAGAAGTCAAATGATGATTTTAACTTCACTCCAAATAGTCAAAACAAAGCAATGCAATAACTTATAAGGATCAGAGCAAATACTTCCTCATATAACATACTCAATAACATCTGGAATTATAATAACTAGACTTAACGTTATGAAGCTGCATGATTCTGATCCTTCTGATCTACATAGATTATCAGAAAAGTTTGCACAGGAATTCTTCTCCTCTTGGTACTGCATTCTACTGTATCATGCTTACAAGGCCTAGTAGCAATGCTTTTCAAAAACCACATTTGCTCTAGTATCTCTGAAATAACTGTGTTACATAGCAGAACCAAAGTTAGTTCTTCTGTTTTGTTTTCTCTTCCTAGTAGAGAGGCTTAAAAATAAAATAGAACGTGTTAACTAAGACTTTTTTTTTTTTT
>VYXH01012388.1:140945-190053 GCA_013397275.1 Burhinus bistriatus | reverse complement strand
TTTTTTTTTTTTTTTGCTGTGGGGTGAAAGTTTTAGTGTGTTGTGCCGAAGACTTGATTTTTTTTCAAGCACCTTAGTAATGAGGTAGATGAAAGACAGTCTTTGAATGGAATGAACTGAAGTGTTTGAGGTGGGTTGTTTTTACACTGGGCCTGTTTCTAGATATATTTCCAGTTAATTCAAGAAATGCTGAATTCTAGACTATGAATAACTGTGAAGGCAAAATTGGTGAACATCTAACCTGAGTTTGTGATGCACAGAAAGTGAAATTTTAACAGCTATATAGGGCTTTAAGTAAATATTCTGAGCAGGGTGATTGCATGAGCAAGAAGTGGGCTCCCTAAAAAGTTATTTATACATTTTATAGCTCTCTCCTATGTTCAGTTCCTGGGACAGGTACTATGACATTTTAAGATGCCTTGATAAAGGACCAGAACATAGCTAAGCTGGCTGAAGAGCAGGCCAGGAAAGGTATTATTACTTGAGCTCTTATCATACTCCTTTTTCTTTAGAGAATGTTTCAGGCTGTTCCTGACCTATGTAAAAAATGCAGATGAATAGTATTTGTCCCCTCCACCATGCCTTGCTGTCCCTAGCCAGCAGTGAAATCTGCACATCGGTATGCAGACCTTGCCACCCTTTATAGCACCACCCTTTTTTTTTTCTTTTTCTTTTTCTTTTTTTTTCTTTTTCTTTTTTCTTTTTTTCTTTTTCTTTTTTCTTTTTTCTTTTTTCTTTTTTCTTTTTTCTTTTTTTCCTTTTGAAATTCACCTGTATAAAATGGTAGCCGGAGATACACAAGATACTGTTGTGCAGCCTTTTGCTTACAGCTACAAGCTGTGTGGTTGATTGAGGAAACCTTATGGCAAAATCCATGTCAGAACTTATAAAAAATTTCTTTGCCTTTTGGGTGAGGAAAGAGTTCTGAATGGAGTGAATGATAACATATCATGAAATAGTTTTATGTCACATGATAGTAAAAGGTTCTTAGGAACATCTGGATAGAACACAGAACAGCTGAAAAATCATAACTAATTTCATATAGCTTGAAGAAATATGCACATATTATGTGGTTAGATTTGTATTTTTTGCCCAATAGTTATGCTGCTTTACTGAAAACTCTTCTGTGTACATGTATGAATGTAACTGGATTGTAATCAGTAGAATTACCAAACAACAAGCACAATTTATATTAGCCAGGGGCAGGGATTCCCATTCATTAAAACTGTGGAGGACATGCCTTTATCTATTTCTGTGGATGCGGCCTGCAGCATCGAACATGTCATGGATTAGATAAATTGGGCCTGACATGCCTGTGTTTCTGGAAAATAGGACAAAAATTTCTTTTGTCCTTTGTGTCTGGTCTGCAAAAGCAGTGGTGCTTTCCCCCCACCTATAGAGAATAGCAGGAGATAATTTTCCTTGCTTGAAAAACTTTTTGTAATTATAGGCATGTTTTACATAGAGATATAAAAAGTGGACCTGCCAGCATTTTCACAAATACCAAAAGAAGGACAGTCAGCCTACTAACTGCCACGTATTCCAGCTCTCAAAGCATTTGCCTAAATCAGCTCCATCAGGTGTAGGCTTGCCAAAATTGAAGTTTCCATAGCCCATCTTTATAAATAGCCATTTTGTTAGAACTTCTCCACTGAAAAAGAATGTGTTGACTTTCCCAGAAAGACACTAGCCCTGTGGTCAAGGGATTTTTGTGGGCTGCTGGAAACCCAAGCTAAACTCCTTCATGAAGTGAATACACATTTACACAAATCTAAACCACTCCAAAAAGAGATTATTGTGCAAGTATGCCCAGTTAGTCAACAGCCCAACTGTTGGGACACTTGCTTGAGGCACTGGGGTCTTACAGAGCAGGTGTCAATATAGGCCTTTGAGTAAAATACAGACCTTAATTTCTTTCAACTTTGGAAACTTTTATAAGGATTTGCTTCCATAGTAAGTAGGTGTGAGAGTGCAGCTTAGATATAGATCTGCAGAGAAGACAAATTCTGGCAGAATTTGCAACACAGAAAAAAATTAAATTTGACAGTGTTTTCTCTCCCTCTTCTATTCACAAGCAATAGCATCTTGAAGCAGAGCATCAGCCAAAATGCCATAGAAAACAAATTACAATTAGTTATCTGTAACTTTGTGATTGCAGAGGCATGTGCAACACCAAAGCCTGATTCAAGGGAGATGGAATTCTTATTTCTTATTGGCACAAAACATGATTTCAAACTGGTCTTCTGTGACAGAGAACAAAGAGACAGCTTTATAAAAGTGAATTCAGGATAGTCTGGTTTTTCGTGTTTTTCTCTTCTGCAGAAGGGTCATGGCTGTGATCTCTTAGTGAGAATGAACGTACCCTGCTTGTGCAGTGGAGCATTTAGATGTTCAGAGTTAGTCAAAGTCTGTTATTTCAAGCCCTCGTGCATTTGGAATTTGTACTTTTTTTGGCAGCTCAAAGCATTACTCAAATGTTCATGGAGTCTCACTAAGAACCAGAATTTGATGGCTCTGAGCTCTGATGCTCGAGTCTGCCACCATGAACACCAGGAACAGCTCATTGTGCCATAAAACATTTGCAGGATCACCTTTTATTGGCATCCTTGATAGTCTTCCCTGCTCTGATTTGTTGGGAACTGGATTCAACTCCAACTCCACAACTTTAGTATATGTGAGCCGATGTTCTTACAGAACACTACATAGATAGGAAAACCAATGTTTTCTTCACTAATCCTAATAAAACTTTCTTATATATATCTTTATCTGTTATATTGCATCATGGTGTTTATTTTTGCTTATGCTTTTTGAATATATAGGCTTACTGGTTTATGTAGTAGCTATTTTCTTGATTGGAACTGTGTCTATGGAAGCACAATCCCACAGTTTTTGGAAGGAAATAAAAACATTTATTCATCAGGATATACTGTGATTTAAAACGTAGAAACTGTTTTCCAGCATATCATATGGCACATATTTATCTCTGTTTAAAAAGAAAAAAAAAAAAAAAAGAAAACACATTGGAATTGCACGAGAGCAGTGTGTAATTGCAATAAATAGTTTTTGGCAATGATGTTAGTATTTTCTAGATACAATACAGTTACACAACTATTACTTTTTACATATATTATAACATGTCCTATTTAGACTTTATTAAAACTAAACCTGTGTCTGCATATAGAATTTCCATAAAACATCTGTTTAATTGATTCTGGCCAAGGTTCAAATTTCTGCCATTGATTTCCAACATCCCATGCATTTCCATTCTTGTTCTGCCTGCTGCATTCTTACTTACCCTTAGCTTCCCTTTCTTTCCTCTCCACTTTTCCCCTTCCCAAATCTGATACAAACTCCTTGCCCTTAACATCATATTGAGGGTTTCATGCTTTATCAGCACCTGCTCTCCTTTCATGGTTGACCCGTTGCTGAACTCAAAACTCTCTACTGCAGTCCAGAGCCTGCTAATCATTTGCATCCCCAGTCTATGTCAGACAAATGAAGAATGGCTGATGTGATGATCGGTATAGCAAAGCAAACATTCTAAGAAAGTCAGTGATGATCTGCAATTTCTGGTGAATTAAATGACTCATCTCTTCATGCTGGAAGGCTGTTATCTTCTTAGCGTGCGTGCTTTTGTCTTATGTGCGTGCTCAACTTGCTATATTGCAGTTGCTGTAGTTAACCTTCAATTTTGGGCGATGGGGCAACAAAGCAACATCTGATTCCACGTCTCCGTAAGACGCTGTGATGTAAGATGACCTCAACTGCTTAATGCTGAAGGGAAGGACTCTAATCTAATCTTCCAGTGTTCAGGTTAACAGGAGATAGGAAGATTTTTCTCTCCCCAGAGTGCAATTGGCTTTTTTTTTTTTAATTGCCTGCTGATGAAAATCCAGAGATTAGTCATTGCTGGACACAGTGCATGTGTGCTTTGAGGTGGCATAAAATTCTGTTCTAGTAAGGCTCAAACTTGACAGTTAACTAAACATTTTATCCCTCTCTTCCCCCTTCTCTGTGGGGACAGCAGACTGCCAGGAACTGTCTGTTTTTTCTTTACTTCGGAACACAAAGCATGGGTTGCCTGCTAAGGATAACTTCAATTTTTCGTCAGCTTCTTTTTCCAGAAAGTCTTGGTCACAGATAGAGCCTCAGGCTTTTGGGTTTTTTGCACAAACAGCTCTATCTCCTGAGGGCTGAACTGGTTTAGTTTCATTAAAGTATAGTAGAAGTTTTATGAAAAGTAATGGGTTGGGGTTTAGAGACAATCAGGCCACATGATCTAACAGGTTTTTTCTGGTTTTGCATCCTGAGAAAGAATAGTGTGAAAGATATTAATGTTTGCTGGTTTGGTTTACTTTTCTTTAAGAACTTCAGATTTTTCATTTAGAGTGGGAAATCAGGTATTTCATTGGTGGGAAAAGTTCTTGAGTCAAATAACTTGGAGTATTTTTAATTTAGGAATGCATATAGGAAAGGTAATGATATGATGTATAATTTATCTTAACAAGTATCTTTCAAGCCGCCGTGAACTGAATAGTGCTTTATGTCCAGGAGCCTGTCCTTTAGAACTCACTTCTGTCTATTGTGTCTTTGGCTGTGCTCTCTATCCATTTGTAAATCCTGTGCTTTTGGTTCCACTCAGCTTTTTCAATGTTCAGCAAGAAACTCAGTACCACTTACTCTTTTGCCTACCTATGAAAGACCATAAACCTAATAGTTTTAGACATATATGTTGGTTTTTGTGAATCAAGAATTCTGAGACTGTAATTGTTTCTGACGTATTGTGTAAGCATTTATGTCTTTATGTATGGGAAATAAAAATGAAAAATGTGGTTTTATTTCAGTAAGTATGCATTTTTGTTATGTATGTATGTATACATAGGCGGTCCTATGTGAGCAAAAACTGCAAGGTTAATTCGGGGGGAACCTTGGCCCAGTCCATGCAAACACTGACATAGATTCACAGTGGTATTTTCATGTCCATTGTTGTGTGCTACCTGTAAGACCAACAGCCAAGTGGATCTACATCAACCATAGACTTTCCATCACTCTTTTCTCTCTGCACCTCTCTCCCTCCTTCCCTTCCTCTCTCTCAGGGGAGCCAGCTTTGACGTGGGCAGACTTTGCTCCTTTGACTCAGATTCTGCTATCCTTCTAACTCGATCACCTCCCAGGTCGATCTACCTGTTATTCAGTAAAACAGCAGAGGTTTGACAGCTAGCAGAAGAGCAAAGTGATGCGCTGGAAATATGCAATAACTGTCGGCATTAAGTTCCACTTACTCTTGCACTATGCAGTTAAAAATGTGTAAAAACTATTTCCAGTGAATTATTAATAAAACTTGGTTAAGTTGAGCTTTCCCACTGCTAAATGGAAGAGGCATTGCTGCACAGCACTATCCTCATAGAGTTTACTAGTGGAGTGTGTCCATTTCATGATATGCTTGTTGTATGCTTGTTTCATTTAAAGTAAAGACATCAGAAGTTAATCAGTATTTCTTTCCCAAGCATGCTTTTGAAAAATGGCATTTTTAAAATTGCTAATATATTCATCATAAAAATGAAAAATTCTTTGAAAATCTGTTTGCAATACAGTGTTCTTCTGATTAATAACCCTTGGAAATCTGTGCTCATTATACCGTAAACATGACCTTTATAAAAACATCAGGAAAATCCAACTGCAGAATAAGCCAGGTCAAAGATTTTTTTTAAATGTCAAAAAGTATAAAGCTTTAAAATTAATGTGATTTTTATAATACTTGGCTGATGCTTCTATTTTTGCTTTATTTTATGTATTTATTTCTGGTGAGGGGTTCTTTGAGTCTTTGTGGTTGGGATCTGTTGGGATACTGCGACCCCAGGGGAGCACACTTTGGGATAAGTCTTGATGCCCGTCAGCAGCTTTCTCCCTGCCATTCAATACTTGGATCCATTTAGTTTGTACCAACATTTTTGCTGGGCCTGTAGCTGATTAGATCTGGTAAGGTCTAGTAGCTCTCTGGTTAGAGGCTACTAACCAGATACTCTGACCCACTGATTAGGAGACATCCACGATGCACTAGTTGGTAATGGTACAGTCAGTCTAGCACTGTCAGAAAATTTCTTTATCTGCTGAAAGCTGTAGAGAAAGACTGTACATGCAGTTTTGGGGAAATGCACATTTGTAACACTGTGCCCTTCCTCTAACTTCATAGGATTGCAGTGCTCCTCTGAAAACACCCATGGTTCCCACACCTCTCAAGATGAACCCTAGCTTGAGTCTGAATCTTTCCACTGCAGGCTGGGAATTGTACTGTGGGCAGCTGCTTTATGTGGGAATAGCTAGCCAAGATGAAGACCTTATGGTCATGAGAAGAAAAGGGAAAGCTGTTTTTTCCTTTGATGTCCAGACAAACTTTTCTGGCCTGGCATTACTGCTTGGTGTGGTAGGAATGTCTATCACTTTAGACAAGGCGGGCTTTTCACTTCTTGGATTCACTTTCTTACTAAAGAAAGTAGAAGGTTGTATAAAACATGAGCAGTAGGGGAAGGAACTACAGAATAGAGCTGCGAGTACATAGTTTGCCGAAAGTAAAGAGAAGTATTAGTGCAGATGTGGACTCATTGGTCCACTCATCTTCCCTCTAGCACTTATGGTTGGGAAGGAAGAACAGGTTTTGACATTGTCTTTGCTGTCATAAGATCACTCAAGTCTGAGTGAAAATGCATTCAGTTCACTACTAGACTCAAACTAGGGAAGGATGTTGCAGTGCTCAGAGCATTAAATTTAGGGACCTACGGCTCAATACCTTGGCTTGCCATGGATTCCCGTGAGCTGTGAGCAAGTGACTTATGGTGTCTATCCTAGGTTCCTAGCTGAAAAATGGGGATAATCTCTTGCCATGTAGCAACGTCCTGAGAACTAATACCAGAATTGCATGGAGAAAAATAAGGCTGCTGGGTATTTAACATTTGATTTTGTTTTGTAAGACAAACAGAAATGAAAAGCTCCTTCATTCTCAAGAGGGAGGAGAGCTGAGGTTCATGGGCATTTTGCTTGTTTGTCTTCTCCAAAGCTATGATGCTGGCAGTATTGGGCTTTCTGAGTCTCTGGTAGCTGGCATGGCTGGTACTTGGTATGGGCAGCTGGTCATAAGCGAAATGCCCAAACTGGACAATTTCTTGTTGTTTCCTTCTACTAGAAACAGCCAGAACTTTACAGGAAGTGGAACTTTCATTTTGGATCATTTAATTTTCAGTGATCCAACAGCTTCCAATAGGGAAAAAAAAAATCATCCAAATTTGTCTGCCCAACTGGAATAAAACCTCAAAGGTTTCTGAAGAGCTCAATTAGGTAGGTCATGTTGCTATAATAAAAAAGGCTTAGTTGCTGCCCTTGTGCAATTTATAATCCATAGAAGATGTTGCCCATAGTGAGTTAGTGGAACCCATTGCTGGACAGTGTTAAGTACTGAAGTTCAGATCGTGGTTTTTCAGTAGATTTTATTTAATAAAAAAATGTATTTTAGTTGGCAAAGTGTTTCCTGTGGGCCATACATATTCTAGATATGGGGGGAAAGGAGTGATACTTTGTCGGGTTCATGGAGGCTCTGACATGAGCGTCCTTTGTGGCCTGAGGTGGGTAAGGTCTGCACAGCGCTGTGCACTTTGATCCTGTCCAGACAGACTGGAATTTATTGTCTGTAACCTGGGCCCACCCGTCTGTTATTGCAGATGGATAACAGCAGAAGAACAGGAGGGAAGATGGTAGCAAAAAGGGAGTGGGAACCTAAGCTTGTTTATGAAAAGTAAGGACAATAAGGAAAAGAGATAATGGATATCGCAGTATTCATGCAAATTTGTCTCTGCATTTCCTAGTCCAGTGTCATAATAGTAGTTTCACAGGATTCTACATAACGTAAAGAGTAATCTGTTCCTGTAGGTGTACAGAGGGGTACATTTTTCAGTCAAAATTCTTATATCAGGATATATGATCTTACGTTTTTCAAAATGCTAGTAAGTGTGAAAGAAAAAACTTTTAAAAAACAGTATGATGCATAGCCTCAGGCTTCTAAAAGTAATAATAATAATAAAAAGAATTATTTTTCTAAACTAGCTCACTTTGCAGGAATCACAGAATAAATATTGTCTCTAGACAAAATAATACTTTGAATAGCAGCAAGTCACCAGAGCTGATTCAAACTTTCCAGGTGAATACTGTATGTGCTGAAAAATGCACTCTATAAATAAATAGTGGATACTGATTTGTGCCAAACTGGAAGAGTTTTACTTTTAGAAAAAAATAGGAAGGGAGGAAAAGAGGGAAGGCATTAGAAAATATTTGAAATTATTTTTTAATTGAGTAGTTTTGAATTGTTTGGGTTTGGATGTTTGGAATTTGCCAATATTTAGATAATAAAAATGATTAGTTATCTAAGTACAAACTATAGAATTTAATTTTGGGTGAAAGAAATGTTTCAGCTGACACAATGATTTTTTTTTTCCCCCACCTAATTGTCTTTATTCTTTGGTTTGGCCAGTGAACTGAAAAATCAATTACTCGCAGATCTCCACAGCTGAGACAGTGTTGCATTCATCCTCTTCAAAGTGTCTAACCACTGTTAACATTACTAACGGCAAAACCCATGAGAGGAAAGCTTGTATTGCCACACAGTGTACTTGATCCTCAAGTTGTCTCAGGAGAGTCCGCAGGATCGAGGCTGGTGTGGTTGGAGCCCCATTTTGAGGAGTCTTCTTTTCTAGTGGGTGTCAAATACTTAACACAGTTGGGTTTTTTCTTTCTTTTCTGAAACTAAGAGGGATTATATGAAACAATTTTGTGTTTAAATGTGGATATCCTCATTTTTAAAATATTTTTGCAATTATTATATAATGAAAGCACTCCCCATCAGAAAAAATAAAAGTCCGTGAATAATGCAGGAGTCAAAAGCACTTTGTTTTAAGATCCTCATTTTCCCTTCAAAAAAAAAAGTCCCTCCCCCCCCAAACACATACACAAAAACAACTATAAAAAAATCCCTTACAAGGAATTGAGTTCTAATACTATAAAAGGTCAGAAAATAAATTTTCTGAGCAATAAATTCTCAACAGGCATCAGATTATTTGTTCACACATGACTTCCTTTCAGCCCATACAGAATAATATGGGGATAAATGTAGCCTATTAAAACTAAATGTTTAAAATTAAAAAGTGTATCTATTTATGCACGGAAAAGGCACAGGTTATGTGTTAACTAACTTTCTGTATGCTGAGTTCATATTTTAGTCACTTGAGTAGTATAATGGCTACTAAAAAATAGTTTGGTGATTAGGTGAAGCCTATTTTGCCATGTCAGGTTAGATCACTGGTACTACTTATTATGGAACTGAACTTACCCTTTAAGTGACAATCCAGCAGTTTTTAAGAAAACTATCTGTTGCAAAAACGAAGACTATCATACCGTGATAAAAGGGAGTACCTTGGTGACTATAGGTCATGACAAATGACATTAAACTAATTCCTAAAAGCCAGATCTAAAATTCATGTAGCATTGTCTATGTTATACCCAGGAGAAGGTTATTCTTTTGTCTTTGAATGTCTTTAAATTTCCCATTTTATCAGATTCTCTGAAGACCTAAATGTGATATCTAATATTTTAGATAAAGTTTCTTATTCATCATGGGTAGCCTACTGTTCTTAATTGTGTATGTCTTTATTGTCTTTTTGAAGAAAATCCTTTCAAATACACCTTTTCTCTGGCCCATTTGCAAACTAAATTCAAAATTAATTAAAAGTTGTAGCTGATACTGAATTATCCAAATGTAAGTTTCTTAGCACTTATAAGACAGAACATGATCTCCCCACGTCCCTTCACTTTTATACTTTAAAATAGCTTGAGCTAGTTTTCTTGAAAATTTTCTAGGAAAAAAAATGCTCTTTTGGCTCAGGCTCTCTAGCATATATTGCAATGCTTACTGGGTGTGAACTGCCAGATATTACAGTCCTATATAAAAAATATTAATGATACTTTTTGAAGTTACCAGCTGAAAGGTTCTCTGAGCTTCTGCCAAGGCAGAATGTGTATATTGGTTGGACTCAAATAAGCTATCATGGAAATAGTGGGAGGGGCATGAGATGGAGTGCAAAACTTGGGAATATCTATATCTGGCATAAACCAAATTATGATACTGAAAACAAACACAGACTCCAGGACAGAAGGGAAATTGAACATTAGTTTAGGGTGTCTCTGATGTACTGAAAATGGCTGTACACATGGCCAGAAGGAAAGAATTGCAAAGTAATGAAGGAATGAAAACAGAATTCTGCAGAGATTTGCTTTTTTACTCGGTGTTTATGGTGGTAATAGTGATGGAAGAACTGCAAAAGATTTAGATTAATGGGGTATTAGTTTAGAGTTCCTGCCCAGTTTACATACCTTCAAGTTCCAAATACATTGCAAAAAATTATCTACATTATCTGTGTCTGCAAACTTTGGGCTGGATATTTCCTTAGGAGAGGCTATTTGATAATAGATCTAGTGATTCTTTTCCTGGAAACTAAACCTGCAGTTGTGTTTAAAGGATTGGGAATGAGAGTGTGCGTGAGGAACGGCTATGCGGCGGAAGATGTAGCATATCTTTCTGCAGAGCCACGTCACAAAATATAGCAATACACAGTTGCCAAATTGTTGCGCTCTACATGTTAGGGGACCTGAGGGACAGGGATCTTGACTTCCTCCAGAAACTTTAAGAAAACTTGTTATTTATTATTCTGTATATTAAAAAAACCCTGATCTATCATGTCTGTTTACTCAAGACTATTTTCTTTCATTTACTTCATGCATATTCAGTCTTTATGCTTCTTTTAATCCAGAGTCTAGGAGCAGTACTTAGAGCTGTTTATACTCTTTACCTAGCACTGACCTGAGGGATATTTCAGGTGAACTGGGCACAAAAATTTACATGGGAGACCTTCTTATCAGAAAATGCTATTTCATTGAAAGTAAAAATTTCTCCCAGAAGGTGTTAATTTTTTGTAAAGAATTGTGACAAAAATGTCATTAAGATAAGGTCAAAACTTTAGTATTTTTAAAGAAATCTGGTTTCTTCTTTTTGGAATGACTTCTCATTTTAAAAATCTATTTTCAATTCCATAGTGAAACATGGTCTCTAAAGTCAAAACTGGAGGGGGAAAAAAACCAGTATTTATTCACATTCCAACTCAAAACAAATAAAATGTGACAGTTCCTTATGGAATGGACAGTCTGAGGCTGAATCTGCAGGAATTATCTCTTCATGTGAATGTTTCTGTTCTCTTCCCTTGGTTCCAGTTACAGGCAAGAAAGATGTTGTAGTGGTCAAGTTCATATCACCAGTGGTTTCTGAAGGAGAACTGCTTGCATAGGCTGTGCCACAAAGAGCATGAACCTCATGTTACGCACTCAGCTCTGCACCACGTAGGCTGTCTGTGGTCGGAACATAATGCTGTATTGCCTGCTAGACTTGCACTTAGAAGTATTACAAAACAGATTACCTAGTGATAGGGCAAAATGTCTAGACCCAACTGGAGGCACAAAAGTGCATCCGTGTGTAAAAATGCACAGTTTGATTGACGCTGGGGGAGTTCTCAAAAGCTGTCTCAATAAGATATAGGAAGGGGCAAAGGTTTGCAGCAAGCTTTTCTTCAAACTTGTTTGCTCACACATACCTTGGATGTATTGCCAGTGCCTCTGGCCAAGAGGTTATCTTGCCTGTGTTTTAAATTGCCTGAAAATTGAAGAAACAAATGATTACTTCAATCTTGGCTAAAATACTAAGCTAATTAAGCTTCTAAGTTGTATTATTCCTGTGGTTCCTACAAAGAAAATGAAGGTAAAAACAGTGACATGAATTTCCCCAATGTCTGGAACATTCATCTCACATTTAAGATCTGAACGGGCTCGGAATACTCTTCCTCTTTAGAAAGACATTAGACTATAACATCATGAGCTGGTAATGCTGGAATTAGTAAATACGTTAGTATCCTCCTATTTTAAGAGATTGTAGCTTGCTACTCATAAAGTGTAACTTTAGACCTGTCCTGCCCTACGTTTTGGGGGGACTGTTACATCTGTTAAGTCAGGCCATGCACGTACCTAGTTTTTGGCAAGGATGTCTATGTGAACTTCAGGTAACAATACAGAACATCAAGCATCGGCTGTGGGCAAAGCCTGTCAGTGGTGTGGGATGTTATCCTAGCTTTATTGGTCAAAGTGGAACTCCAAACCTTGCTGGTAGGAAGTCTGTAAAAAGGCTGACATTGAGCTTTTATTGTGTGTTGATCAACCGTGTTGCATCTGCACAGGGAAAGCTATGGAGGTCCTTCTGTACAAGTTTATCATACAGAACACCAAAACAGTCATAAGCAATCTTTATGGTTCCTCACCTTGATACAGTGTTCAGTAACACTGAATAACTAAAAAGCACCTATGTCTTGCCATAGTAATTTTCTGTAAGTTCTGTTGTCACACATAGCACCACTGCTTTACAAAGTAAATTCTGCTTTTTGAGTTCTAGTGCACTGCTCGCTCTTTCCCTTCAGTTTGGCTTTCTCGGTTCTCGTGTTTTCCTTCTGTCATCGTTTCTGCTCTCGATGTTGCTTTCTTTACACTAAGAATTTCTGTACACGTGCTCTTCAAGAACTCTTCCCAGTGGGCTTCTACCCCTGTCCCTTCCCCTGCTAATGAATTAGATGGTAACGTTGACATTCCTAGATGTTGTCCAAAAGTTTTTCAGTTAAGCTGAGTTACAAAAATGGTTGCCATTGCTTCAGGTTTTCTGTTGTTGATTCTAGAGTAAAACTCTGCACACCTTAAATGGATAGAGAAGCTCATTTTTGCAGCCATGAACATTGGAGAATTTCTTTTAAGCAGAAGGTCAAATTTCATGATACCTATCACATGCTCCATCATTAAGGGACATGTCTGACACTATTGCAAAAACAGAAAGCAGCTGTGCTCCTGAACATACTAATTTTCTGTGCCACTGTAGCCAGGACTGTGGTAGATTTTAAACTCTGTTCCAGAGGCTCCGAGTTCCAGCCAAGATCCTGCAGAGCTGGCTGAATTTTTCCTTTTAAAGCATGTTCTCGTCCCCAGATGACTTTGTGCAGCACTGGCTGGCAGAGGCAGGTGGGTGAGTGCCTAGTCATGCCACAGGGAAGGATCACAGAACGAACTATTTCATCCTTTATGGCATGGTATTGTAGAAGAGCATAGGATAGCAATGCTGTTGCTCTAGGTAATTCGAACCTGCGAGGCTCTCCTCCATAGCACGGAGATAATACGCTCAACAAGCTGGGTCCCCAAGCATAGGTGATATTTCTCAATTCAGTTTGCATTTGCATCTGTGAGTTGGAGGATGTTTAATGAGCTTCAATTTCCTTGCTATTGTCAGAAAATGCTCACCTTGGCATTTCTGTGTGATTCTGTACAATCTCTGGTGCAACCTAGAGACTTCTTAGTAAGGTTTTTATTTGTAGGAGTGACTTCTTCCCTTCATGATCTGTGAAAGCTTTATGTGAGAAAAAATAAGTATTTCCAGCATCTAAAAAAATATCTTGATGGGATTTTCCTTTTCAGAGGGGATAAGATTGGCCTGTTCGACACTACCTTATCGTCATTCTGACCTGTTAAATTTGTTTTTACATTGTTTTTGTAATAATTCCATGGGAATGTAGCAATTGCCAGAGAAAAGGCAGTCATGAAATACTTGATGATTCTATGCTGGTGAGCTATGGAAAGGAGAGCTGCTTGCCCTTTGCTTTTCTGTTGCTGTTTCCTTAGCTGCTGCATTTGAAGAGTGATTTGGTACACTCTTACATTGAGGTAAATGTAGAAATTACTCCAGAAAGGGCAGTTACTCTAGGGCAAAAAACTAGCATGAGTTCGGAGTGAACCCTAATCTAATACCTTTAGTTTGCTAGTGGGTAATGTTTTCCTTTCACTGATTCTTAGTGAAATGCTTCACAGAGGAGCTGAAAGTTGGCAAAAAATAGTCTTTGAAAATTTTAGCTCCAGCTGATTTTATACCTAGAAGCAGAACGGTGGATGATCTGCTGCAACTGGTTAATTAAAGTCTGTGCTGTTAGCCCTCAATTAGATGCATTAAATTGCAAACCTTGTTAGCAGATTTGCTGGCCAAATATGGAGAGATTCTGTATATCATTCTGACTACTTTATATTTGGGTTCTTAAAGAATGTATGCAGCCTGTCTAATGAAGTGTCTGTATGTACAAGAGGAAAAAAAGAAACAGATTTCGGATCTCTCCCTCTGTTGGTTTGTCTGACCGCGTCTCTCTTCAATAAGTGGGGTGAAACTCCCCTTACATTTTTTTTTTTAATGTTTCTTGGACTCTTGCCAGCAGGTTTTTACAGTCTGTTGCCTGCCTCTCAGATTAGAAGAACACTGGCATATTTTAACAGTTTCCTAGGATCCGAATAGTCTTTAATTAACAGGGAATTGATGTTTTGGAGTGCAACCAAGACATGGGAGACATTGGAAGCAGAGAATGGACTTGAATCCTTCCAGCTTTTAGCTGGCTGTGGCAAGGGGCAAAAAAATAAGTAAAACAGGGTCTGTTGCAAACAGGTAGCGACTTATTGGTATGCACGGGGCTTTCTTCATTTGCATTATGTTCCCACAGAACTGGTGGTTGGTGGTGTTAGCCGGGAGGAGCTTTCTGCTGTACAGAGTCTGAATCAGCTCCACCCCTTGCAAGAGCAGAAAGTGTTCGTCGGTACCTTTCCATAAACCACATTTTGGTGGCTGCTAAAATTGTTCTTAATTTAGATTTGTATTGATCGACTGTTGAGGCAGCAAGGTATGTTGTGTTTGTGAGGTTTAGGTTGACTCTGAAGCTGTAAGCTGCATGAGTGAGCATTTAATTAAAATCCCAAAAGTCTACAAATGACGTGACTTTTGCTGAGCCGAACAGCTAGTTGTTCTTTTTCTTCTGGAGCAGTTTGCCTTAGGAGGGTTGAGCAATAGGGTTGGGATGAAACACTGAAACTACAGCAGTGAGACTAGCTGAAGTTCTAAAGTGAAGTCAGACATACGCTGAACTGTTGTTCCAGATAATCCAGGGAGAGAAATTGTTTATCAGCTGATTTTAAATAATGATAGATTGATACCTGAAGCAATTACTGGCAAAGAATTATAAACAACAGTCACTGAGTCGGCTGTGCTGGTGTTCAGTAATGCAGTAGTTTGCGGACAAATAAAAATGTATGTTTAATCCAATATTGGCTTTTTATTGTTGCTTTTTTGTGTTGGCTCCCCCCACCCCCCCCACCCCAATCATAGTACTTGCTGAATACCTTCTGTCTCTTTCTACACCCAGGTGGTACATGCCAGAGCCCTGCTCTTCCAGCCCTAGTGCGTCCTCCTGCGCCACCTTTGCAGCCGTCGCTGGATATTAAACCATTTCTTCCATTTCCCCTGGACACTGCCGCAGCAGTCAATCTCTTCCCCAACTTCAATGCAGTAAGTACACTCCTAACAGTTACTGTCCACCTTAGTGAGCCACAGTTTCCATGGAAGACTCAAGAGGGCACAAAGTAGAATTTTATGTACTCAATTAAACGTGGAATATCCTCTCCCTTACTGAGGGCCAAATAGCTCTTTCAGACATGCTGGTAGGCCGTAAATTAAAGCCTAGCTGAATGTTAGCCAGAAGTAATGTAGAAGGAAAAAATGATATGATCCCAAGTGACATGCAATAAAGTTGCAGGCCACATTCAGTCCCAGGGCTTGCGAGTTTCCCACTCTGATTTAAGATGTGCAGTTTCACTAACCTACAGTTTGCTGCAGGAGTGAAACTCTCAGATTGATGGCATTCTACACCCCATCTCTAACAGGCTTCCTCAGAAATACTCAAAATTTACAGATCAGAGAGGCTACAAAAGATAAAACTGTCAGGGTAATTAAAGTAAGAATGAGAACAGCATTAGCTGGTGTATAATCTATTCATTGGCAAACAATCCAGTGTATTTTTTTCAGGTTAGGATATTTTATTTCTCGTGCCTTAGGTTAAAAAAAGGTTAGATTTCTCTTTAATATTTTTTTTTACTTAGTCATGCTGTCTATGACTATAGAAATCTTATTCCTTCTTAGGTATTTTCATTATTTTATTGACATGTGTCATGAATGTTTCAATTTTCCTGTTTCTGGCTGAGATATTTAATTCTCTAAAATAAAAAAAAAGTCTAAATCGGTTTTCTGATAATTTTGACTTTATAGAATTATGACCCCTTTTAATTTGAACATACTCTGGGAAGTTCTTTTCCTTATTTACATATATTAGATACAGAAAAAAAAATCAAGAATGTGTGTGCTTACCTACTTCGAGAGACACAGAGAGGGGTGGAAATTGCCATGCCAAAACAATTTTAATTAACATGCAAAAATCTTAATTACAATAATTAAGTGTAGTAAAAGAACATGCCCATTCTAGAAGCAATTTGTCGTAATCAATAGCAAATTTCCATAATTAAATGTTCATTTATTTATCTTTTATGGAAGTTCAATTTGCTTTAAAGTAATTAAAATGAACTAATTGTCAAAAATACTTATTTATGCAGTCTTAAATTCAAGCAATTCACAGCATTAAGAGAGATCAGCGAAGCTATAAGCTGCAAGTCTTAAAATGCTCAGAAACAATATGTCAAAGAATTGTTATTACAAATAAACTTTTTTATTACAAAGAAAATTTTTCAAATTTTAAAATGTATATAGGTGCACAGCAAAGTTTTAAAAAGTGCTGGTTTTGACCAGGTTGCTGATAACTCGTAATGAAATGGATAAACCATTAGACTTGTTCAGTTTTGCTTTGTGATCACTGTTGATATTTAATGCAATAGGCCAGCTGAATTTTTAGAAATTGTATATTAGGATTTCTGGTTTTTTTCAGGATTTTCCATAGTTCAAAGTCTTCAGATTGTTTTGCTAATTGTTTAACTCTGCAAAATTCAAACACAATTTTAATGATGAATTTTAATAAATAATTGTTAATCTTCTGTTGTTCCATAAATTTGCAGTTTCTTTTTTTCTTACAAAGACTGATTTTATACTATAATTACCTTGGAGGATAGGGGAGGGAGATGTGCTTGTATTCATTTGGAAATAAGAAAGTAGAAGTAGACTCCTTTCAAAACCTGTTATTCCTGAACATCATCTTAGTAGTGTATCGTTTGGTATAAGCACTGTAGTTGGACTTTACAGACTCCTCATCTCTTCATTTTTCCAGTAAACTGAGCCTAGGTTTCAAGAGTGAGACTAGCAGCCCTTTTTAACAGCATTCTGAAGTTCATTCCCATGCAAAGTACTGCTTCCTGTGATGTGTGGCCATCTGCCAAGTCCACCTTTGATGAATATGTCAGTCCCGAGTGTGAGGATGCTGTCATCAGAGCTGCTGTCACCTCCCTTGCTGCTCATAGTCTTTGCCGTGCAACGTGACCTTTGCCTTTTCATCATACGTGCTGACATGCAGCATCATCCTCGGTGTTCCCATTTTCATTCTGAACAGTACATTATTGAACGCTGCTATGTTTAGCTCGTATGCCAGAGCTGGTTAATGGCATCCTGCAAACATGTAGGCTAGCTGAGAAGTTCTGCATATTTCCAGAAATTCTTTCCAAGCTGACAAATCTTTTGGGGACACATCAGCTGCTGCTGAGCATTGTCAGCCTAAGGAGAAGGTAACCCACAAGTCATATTAGGCTCTAAATAGGAGGTCTGACAAGGACTTTAAGTATGTGAATGTGAGACAGAAAACAAGTGTTTAACCAAAAAAATGATCTTTGTAAATATGCATGCTCATGAACAATTGTAGCTGTTGATAATGCTTTATATTTGTTGACTTCCTTGACAATCCTATACTGTCAGCAGAGAAGCATTTACATTCTGTGGCTAAACCAAGGTCAAGAAGGTGGTCAGTGAAAGACCCAGAACTCCAAACACCTGAACTGGACGTTGTCTCGCTTGTCGATAAATTAGCTTGCCCTTGATTGAGATGTCAAGGTCATAGATTGTGTCTTAGGAAATGGATTTCTAAGGACCTCTTGACCCTCACACCATTCCACAGAAACTAATGAGTTTGGCAGCATGTCTGGGCTACTTCCCAAGATGCTGGGGGGAAGTCCAGAGTTTTGGCCATTTCCTGGACACTTTTCAACAGCCTTCACTTGAGAAGAGCATGATCAAGGAGAAACTTGAGTAAAAATTCAGTCACGTTTCAGAGAAAAGAAGTGGTGTGTGGTTATGGCAAGCCTAACTCAACTTGAGAGTTTGGTTGTGATAGGCACAGGCATCTGAGCTAATCAGCCTAACTTTCTTCACAAGAGATAATGGAGAAAAATGAGCAATCTCTCCAATTTTTTAAGTGGAGAAAAATACGCAAAGGTAGGTTGCAGTGCAAGCACCCTGTATGTCTACTTTGGCATGAGGTGAAGTGAACCCTGAAAGTTCCCATTCATCTCTGCTGACTATAATGAGGGACTGGCTCAGCTGCATCTACATTTGCTTAGATGACTCCCTCATTATGGGACAGGTCATAAGCTCTTCACAGCTGATACATTAAATTCCACTCAAAAATCCAATGATAGAAGTGCTGACATTGTATTGTGTGTTTACAGAGGAATGGTCCCATTTATCAAGCAGTTATGCTTCTAATTTTATCTAAAGAGAATCTTAAGGGAATTTGAGGATTCAGATGAACTGAATAGAAATATTAGGAGAGTTGAAAGCAAAACTAATTTACCAGTGGAGAATCTCAGGCACATGCACAAGAACTAACAAAACCAAATACTGATCTTAAGTACCACAAATAATAATAGTAAGGTGTTGTATTTTATACCATTTTTTGACTCTATTTTATTTTATTGCAAACATAAGATTACTTTCTTTGTTACTGATGATTTTGATCTAAAGCTAGCTCAGTTTTTGCTGGCGGCCTCTGAGGAAAACATTCAGCACTGATTTCTAGGAAGGCAAAAGCTTTCATCGGAGCACAGAATACAAGAGATAACATGGGGTGTGCAAACCTTTACCAGTAATATCTCTGGACACTGAGGAGAGGGAAACGTAAAAAGTGTGTAACCTGAGAAATGCAAGGAAGATAACATGTGAACCTTTGAACCATTTGGTTTCAGGAAGAACATTTTCTATTTATACAAGAAAGTGTAAAACAAACATACCGATTAACAATCTGGTTAGCTGAACATTTGTAGGTGCTATGCTCTTAATTGTGAAGCAAATGGTACCCTCAAGTCGTATGTAAAAAGAAATTTTAACAACACAGCTGTTTAAACTGAAAACAGCCCACTGGTGCAGACCCTGAAGAATCGCAAGTTCGTTGCAAGTTTATCTGATATAAAAAGATGAATCAAGTATGTGGGATTTAAATGGCTAAATTTTATGAATGAAAGTAAGTATGACTATAAACAATGCTTATGTAGGCTTTTTAAAATATGATTTGAAGATTGTCAGAGGAATAGAAAAATAATTAAATTGTCTATTCTGAAAAATGTTTGAGATCATTTAGCAAACATTTGGTATTCTTCTGCTTTTTCATCCGCAGAGTGAGAAGCTGTGAGAAGTCTGTGTACTTCTAAGAACTAGCTCTTAGAGACACAAAGCTTTAGCAGTTGTATTGAATACACGCTGGTCCGTGAGTGCATGTGAAAGTGCGTATGTGGTGTTTCTGTTTGTGAGCCAATGGTTGGTTGCGAAGACATTTCAAAAAGCATCAAAGTCTAGAAGGTAATTAACTTGTAGGAAAATATTGGTATGAGTCCGTTGGTATGAAATACTTCATTTTGCTAGACAGCAGTGTCAGCCCTAAGTGACCCTCTGTTGCAGATGGAGTGATGCACTTCACTTGTGAGAGAGAAGCAGCAATATATTTATTGATATAAAACAGCAATTTAACAAAGTTTGATAGTAAATATGACAGTGGTTTAACAAGATTCAATGGCAAGGTAAACTTGGTTATTTACTGCATAGAGGACAGAGTCAGACAAAACTGTCAGGGAGACCCTCCCATTAAGTCAAGAGGTTCAGATAGCACCTCTCAGAGAGGGGTCTAGGTGTGGCTGGATCCAATCCTTAGTCCCGGACGTGGTCAACAGTTTATGGCTAAAGGATTATATGTGTACAATCAATCTAAGATATAATCTAAGCAAAGCTTCAAAGTTTAGCAAGCTAGTGGTCACTTACCGAGGTNCTAGGTGTGGCTGGATCCAATCCTTAGTCCCGGACGTGGTCAACAGTTTATGGCTAAAGGATTATATGTGTACAATCAATCTAAGATATAATCTAAGCAAAGCTTCAAAGTTTAGCAAGCTAGTGGTCACTTACCGAGGTTCTGTTCCAGCAAGGAATCTCTCAACCTTGAGGAGTAACCTTGAGAGCCGTCCCTACTCGAGGAGAGATCCTGGCATGCAGCCCACTGCGTGCAGGAGAGCTCAAAGGGCTCTTGGGTTGTTCACTATTTATGGGGGTAAGATGATTGACTTACAGTCATATTTGCATACTGACCACAGATGTTAGTTTCTTCGAAATTTGGCTTGAGTACCAGTACTGTGGTTAGGCGGGCACATTGATCGAGTTAGCCCTTGGCTGTTGTGGTGTTATCTGTCTCTCACGAATCCCCTTTGAGCCAGATGTAGCCGTCACGGCCAGACGCATCCATTATGACTGCCACTGGTGGTTATCGCTTGAGCAGGGTTACAGGAGATAAAGGTCAGGTTGGGAGGTGAGGGGGAGCACACTGTCACACCCTCCCACAGAAGAAAACTCAGATCTTTTTTATACCTCATAGTCTCCAAAGCCCATCATCCTCAGAACACAGATAACCAGGTTTTGCTTATTTCTGAAGCTCTCAGAATTATATATTTCAGCCTTTTGCGAGACAGAATTTAAAGTTTACAAATCCAGGACATTTGCCGTTACTAGGTGGAAAATCAGACAATGCATCACACTCTTGTTTGTTTATTCTTTGAAGGATACACTAAATGTTTTCCTGAAAAATTTCTAAAAAATACTATACTACAGTTTCTAGACTGTATTATGAGCATAATCTGTAGTGGAAAAGGTCCACAATGTAGATCTGAGTAAATGCCTGTAAGCAGAAATAGGCATTTTGCTTGAAAAGCTCCATCCCAACTCCAAACTAAAGCCTGATCTCCCCTTGTTGCCACTGGAAAGTTTCCCAAAGAAGCATCCTTTGGAAAGAAACATGGTTACAGTTTTGACTAGTTGTGACTTGGAAGAGCAGTGGTAATATCAGAACTGTACGAAACGCGGATGGAAAATGGACTATTAATCTACAGACATCTCTTTCTCATGATCCATCTGTAGTAATCCGTGTGCGGTCCCCTGATTTTTCCTGTTTGCTTCTTCCATGCCAATAGCCCCAGGTGCAATATTTAGGGCTTCATGTTCCCCCTTCCCCTGGTAGAAATTTGCCATATGGGAAAGGAGGAGGAGGTAACAGCAGCCGTTGCCCATAGATGAGGAGTCCAGCGGCAGCTTGGGTAAGAGTGCCAATATAGTCCTCCTTGGTTCCTGAAAGCCAGCCTGTGCAACATCCTAGCAGCTTCCAGGGCAGCACAAAGGCTGCGCTCGCTATTTACAGAGGTGAAACTTGTGTTTGTAGGTATCAGTAGTGGGCAATTACGTCTGGCTTGTTTCACTGGGAGCTGCTTTTCGCCCCGCTCTGGTCTTACTCTGCCTGGCCTGCTGATAACCACTGAGTTAGCTCAGACAGAGAGTAGCTTCGTGGTGGGCTGAGAAATGCAGTCTTGTCCTTCTGTGGCCAGACAGCTGATAGAAATGGACAATGTAGAAAACCCGCTTGCTAACAAGTATTTCTGGGAAGGGTTGTGCCAGGAAATGCAGAGAAGACCTGTCAAAAAGCTGCCAGAAGACATTTTAAAAATGTTTTCCTTAGGCTCTTCTACCGGACAGTTTTTTATCTAGAAGAGAGATATGTGCCGCAGAAATGATGTGCCAATTTTCTGGATGTTCTGAATAAGATGTAGCTTTTGATAGTGAAGAGTGGAGGAGGGATCTGAAATATATGTTAGTTTTTCTAAACATTAGCAGCCTGAAATTTACAAATTAAACCCAGTTTTTTTGTATGTCTCTACATAATGGTTTTGGTTTATGTTTTCTGACTTAATTGAGCAGAGGAGCATAACGAGACTATTTTTCCTCATCATATAAAATCCTTTAAAGTTCAGTAGTGACGACATGCTGTCAGAATGCATTGTTTCCAGAAGAGGATAGTCAGGGGGCAACACAATGTCCTTAGTTTCATGTGAATCAAAATGGAATACTGCCTATATAGAAGAACTTGGCAGTAAAAATATAGTCGGTGCTGATTTTTAATGTTATTTCCGTGAGAAGGACCTTTATCAGGTGGAGAACTGAACTGCACCAAATTGTTAATTTGTCAGACAAACAGAGGGGATTATTGCTGCTGGGGATATTCCTTGCGTGGCTGCTCATTTACAGGTTTCTAGAAACAGGGGGTTTGGCTTGCTCTTTTCCTTTCCGTAGCACTGCAATTGAGCTGGAAGATAACTATACTCTTCTTTATAGTCTATATCTCTATTGCTGTTTAGCTGAATATTTTTCAAAATAGGGAAGATTGCAAAAATAATGTTTGGGTTCGGGAATTCTTTATTATAATAACATTTTCATCACTGGCCAGGACATTTAATTAAGAAGTCTGCAGGAGAAGAAGAGGGATTAGGGAATGAGCAAATACAAGAAAATCCTGGCAATTCAGATGTTTTTATTTGGTGCTTGCAAAACAGGAATGACTCAACATCAGTATGAAATATTCAATTATTTGAATTGGCCAGATTTATTTGCTGTACATTTAAATCCTTAATCTACACCCTGGGCTCTGTTTGAAAGAACAGTAAAGCTCTGATTCTCTGATGCGGTGGAAACGTTCATAGCTCAGGAGGCATGGTGAAATTAAACTGTTTGTTTTTTTCCGGTTTTGAGTCAGTTTAGGGTGGATCCAGATCTCCAGGAATACTCTGTCTGGCTGTTCTTATATATGGTCTATGCTGTACGTCACAGGCAGGGAACAAAGCTCGTATTCTGACTTTGTATAGATGAGTGTACCTGCAACCCTCGTGTAACCGTCCCATGGTTGCCTGTGATTGCATGGCTGTTATTTTCCTTTGCACTGCAGAGCAGCTGGGGAGTAGTGTCTCAGCTCCCTATGAGTTGTCTCCAGAATGATTGCTATTATTTTCTTTGGACTTGATGCATTGTTAAGGAGCATCATACTAAATCTAGCCTTAATCCCTTTGCAACCTCCTGTAAAAATTTTTGGCCTCTGCTTGCAACTAATAGGTGGGACTTCTACAAATCTCAACCCAGGCATCAACAAAAGTTTATTTGTTATCTTTCTCTTAGTGTTACCTTACATTTTAGCAGCACTCCTGGCCCTGTTTTTGGAATTGCTTTCACTGGGCCCATGGGAACCTCATTCCGTTCAGCAAGGCCAAGTGCAAGGTCCTGCACCTTGGGTCACAGCAACCCCTGGTATCAATACAGACTGGGTGATGAGTGGATTGAGAGCAGCCCTGTGGAGAAGGACTTGGGGGTACTGGTGGATGAAAAATTGGACGTGAGCCAGCAACGTGCGCTTGCAGCCCAGAACGCCAGTCGTATCCTGGGCTGCATAAAAAGAAGCATGGCCGAGCGAGGTGATTCTCCCTCTCACTCCGCTCTCATGAGACCCCACCTGGAGTACTGTGTCTGGCTGTAGGGTCCCAAATAAAAGACATGGAGCTGTTAGAGCAGGTTCAGAGGAGGGCCACAAAAATGTTCAGAGGGCTGGAACACCTCTCCTGTGAAGAAAGGCTGAGAGAGTTGGGGTTATTCAGCCTGGAGAAGAGAAGGCTCTGGGCAGACCTTATTGTGACCATTCAATACTTTAAAGGGGGCTTATAAGAAAAATTCAAAGAGATTTTTTACCAGGGCCTGTAGTGACAGGACGAGGGGCAATGATTTTAGACTGAAAGAGAGTGGATTGATTGGACGTGGGAATAATTTTTTACTATGGAGGTGTTAAGACACTGGAATAGGTTGTCCAGAGAAGTTGTGGATGCCCCATCGCTGGAAGTGTTCAAGGTCAGGTTGGATGGGGCTTTGAGCAGCCTGATCTGGTGAAAGGTGTCCCTGCCATGGACTTGATGATCCCTTCCAACCCAACCCATTCTCTAATTCCTCACAACTTATTTGAACAGTTTTAGGATTATGTTCCAATTAGGGAATTCGCAGTCTCCTATGCTTATGGTGAGCAGCTGTCACCTCTTGCCACATAGAATGCAGCTGTCTTGAGAGCTTAGAGGAGTTCACTTGTGAGTACAAATGGGTACATACCATTTAAAAAATCCATTAAAAAGTTTTATTTTTATTTAAATTAAATTTGTATCAAGGGTGCTCCAACCTTCTGTGATTGCTTTCAGTAGAAATTCAGGTTTCTAGGATGTGTGTTCTCCTGAGGAAGCAAATTTTAAGATTATCTTAAAATAGCCTAGGTTTGTGTCATTTCACCTTGCTGCACATTATAATACCTATCTGTGAATTCATCTCTGTAACTGTAATGTGGATGTAAATTTTCTGACCGTACCTGTTTCCTAGTTGCTCTCCAGTTTTTGGAGTGTAATGTGTGCCTTTAGTAAATCTGTTTTGATTTATCCGAAAGACATATTTCCAGTATGTGTGTAGTAGCATCACCTGTGTTTGACCTTCTCCAGCTACCTTCTCTGTTGGCATTCAGCCCTGTGGCCTCATTCAGGGTCCTTAGGGATGTCTCAATGCTGGTGGTCACTTGGCAATTGCCACCTGCAGATTGTATTTATTTTGCGGATGCAGGTAGGATGTTGTTCTTCCTGCAGGCTGAGCATATAGCACATGCACTTCCACCGTGTGTTTGATAGCTCACAGTTTCTTCAGGATTTTTCTGGCAGTATATCACTCTCCAGTCACTCAGCACCTTGTGGCTGAAGAACAGATGTTTGTGCTGCTCCCTTTTGCCATGTGAGAATGGGTGGACTTCTAACTAGTCTCAATCAATTCTCGTGTCCATAATTAACTGAAAAGGTCTGAGACAGAAGCACCCTGTTTGTATAAACTCATGACTGCACTATTAGCTAAATGTCTACACAGTAGGTTATGGAGTATAGATGTGAAGGCATTTTCATGAGCAGTGTTGTTGGCTGGAAATGATCTCTGCACAAAGGGCTCCTAATACCTAAAAATAACACACAGCAAGCTTTTTTTTCTGTGCATTTCTTTTATTTACTTAAGTGGTTACTTTTTATTGTTAAAACAATCAATAGGATCTAAATATCTCACATGCTTCTTTCTTTAACTGATGATTAGTAATAATGAAAGAATAGACTTTCTGAGTTATCTCATCCTGCCTTACACATTTGCTAGAGGGCACCGCACAGTGGGCTGACAGATAACTTGCTGTTGGAAAGTGGTAGTATCCAAGGCAAAGGCAATAGCACAGCCTTTATTGGGGACTGAGGGTCCCTCAGGCTTTTGCTTTGCATGCAAAACATTCTCGTAAAGGAAATTAAATGAAGTGCTCTTCAGATTTGTCAAGTCTTGATGAGTGGAATTACTTAAAACTAAATTTTATAAAGCATTTTAAATAATGTTTTAATCAGTTGATGTTTACACCCTTTGTCTTAATAGCACTCAGATGAAAAAGATCAATGATTATTTTATTCTGCAAAGACTATAAAACTTTAATGGGTTGCATAATAAGTATAACTCATAAAATCTACAGTTTAAATATGGATGGTTATTAACCTGTTTTTAAAAAGCTGCAATTAAAGTGAAAAGGAATTACTTAAATTACTTGATTACTGTAGTCTGAGGAGGAGAAAGAGTGATAAAATTCTAAAATCAGTATTGTTTCTGTTGATGAGACAGACATTTGGAAAGTTTTAAAATAAGGCATGAATCTTTCCTAGCCTTAGGCATGTTTGTGTTGCTAACCTAGCTGAATAACTATTTACTGATTTTTTTATTTTTTTTTTGGTACAACCTGCAGTTTGTTCTTAGGAATTTCAAAGATAGGTGTTGAAAAAAGCATGAGTTTGCATGACAGGTAATTTTACACACAGTAAATAAATTTCTAAGCACAATTACCTTGTTAATTGCATATTTGTAGCACGCAGTGCTGCTGTTATTCAAGAACTTGTCCTAAAACACACTCACTTTTATCCTTTATGATAACGAAAAGATTTGGAGCTTGCTCTTTCCCACTCTTTTGGTCACAGTAGTTTGGGTTGCTAAATGGCACGTGCTGAAAAACTCATTTATCTGGAGTCATTGTATGATGCACTCTCTGATGGAATATTTTTGTATTTCCGTGTTCTGTTTAATTTATTTTATCCTAACATTTTTTTGATAAGGGAAGAAAATCCCCAAAGGTTATATGTTGGATTTGTACAGTAGAATTGGATATAGAACTCTAGATTCTCATGCAACTACTGTTTTTCCTGGCATCTTTCCTTTGGCTCTACTGAATACCTAAAGCAATACTGTGTAAATATCCATACAGATTAAATTAGTAATCAAAATATTTCATAAAAAAATAGTACAAAATCTCGTATCAGGAAATCAGTTTTTCTCTTTTAAACACATTGGGTTATATAAAATAGATGAGTATCAAATTTTTACTATTTAAAATAATACAAATCAATGTTTTTCTGTCAAACATTATATTTTGTCCAGGATTAAATGTTTTGTTATGTCATGAGTAAAAAGTTTTAGATGACATATTACACTTACTTCTTTTTTTTTTTCAGAAAGAATCAAAAATTTGAAGTAAATTGTGTAGTTTCCATACGCGACAAAAGCAGTCACGTTTAGACTGAAATGTAAAAGCTGTCTTAATGGCTCACAACAGAGGGCTAAATAGTCTATACCTGAGTGAAAATTGCAGATGAAAAATAAAAAGATATATAGGAAAGAGACATTCTTAATTACAGTTAAAGGTGGTGTAAAGCCTGCTGGAAAGCTGACCAGCAGAAGTTTCTTTCAGTAGTTTGCTACTGTGAAATTAGTAGGATGTTTGAACAGCAGAGAGCAATCGTAACAAATGGAGGCCATGGCAAGAGTTCCTGCAGTTGAACGAAATAACCCTATGAAGGGAATATTTGAAGAAAATTTTGGGGGACTGATACTACTTTAACTTATTCCTGGGACATTTGTCAATAAGTCAGAAATTATGTAAACCTGCAGCCTTTACTTCCTTTATTCCTGTGCAGTCTTCACTAGGATTACCTGTAATCTGTCACGTCCATGCTTTGTTAAAAATCCAGGGAACTATGTCCACCTTACAAAGATATCAGTTTGGGATCCTGAAAATAGCACAGACTGATTATCAGGGTTTTTTTGTTCTGGAGCTAATCAGCCCTCCACTGTCAGAAAAGTCAAGTACCTGATCTCAAGTACCTGTGCATCTTTAGTTTCAACAGATAGGGCAGCTATGGTACCTGAGGGTGATGCAATGGGATTATAACAAGGTAACAAAAGCCAGGACCAGGCCAAAGCATTGTCTATTCCTATAGCCTTTCTCTGACAACTTAAGGAAGAGCAGAAAAGTAGGGAATGCATATAGCAACACTTGCCAGACAATGCCTCCAGTGAGGTATATTTTAGGGAAGTTCTTGAGCCAAATGTGTTGTCTTGGCACATGATAGCCCTTCATGAGGTAACGTGCTGAACTGGATGGAATCAGCAGGAGAGTTTGTTTATTTTAACTACTAATGAGGTAATCTGAGTTTCCTCATTCCCTTCTCCAGACGGTGCCTAATACATCCAGGCAGGGAGATACATAGGAAAATTTCCTTGGGCAACCTAAGTAGTAGGAAGAGATGGGAGTATATGAACTGTGACTTGCTATAAACAGTGGAAGTCTAAGAACAATTTTTTAAGGTGCTATGCTTGTGGGAGCTGGAAGTGGATGAAGAAATGTCCATCACCTTACTCATATTTTGTGTTTGAAATGTACTGATGTGCTAATGGATCCAACCCATTACATTATTGGTGTTGCTAGGACTCAGATGACAAAGATAAATCACAGGGGTGATGCCAGAGTTAATTATAGCAGTGCCCTCCCCAACGGCACTATCATCTCTGGGAAGCATCAAAAACTATTGTTGGCATTAGGAAGTAACATGAGAGTGGTGTCTGGGAGAGGAGCAGCAGTGCGGAGACTGCCAGTGACAGGATTGGAAAATACTGGATATATGGCGTTGGGCTTGGAAGAGAGGTGGAAGGAAGAGCAGAAGGTTTTCAGGAAGAGAGGCTTAGAAATATCTCAGGACAGGTATTTGAAATACGCATTTGCTTCCCACACACACAGAGACAAAAAAGTAACAGTGAAAATACTGCAAAGCGAGTTAGTGTCCATTTTCCACTTAAAGAGTCCTTACGTCTTTGTTCCTGGCAGGAACAGTTCCTTTCCTTTTTAGTTACATGCTTTTCCCAGGAAATTAGTATCTCCTGAAACTTTTTGAAGCAAGTTTGTTCGCTCTAAATCTGTCTTACTTATTTTCGTTTTATGGGAACTATATCTGCTTGAAACCTAATTATGTTTTTCATTCTAAATTTGAAAGAAAAAAAGAGAAATTACCTCAGTAGTTACTGAAAATATGTCTCAAACTGAACTAAAACAAGCACGAAATTAAAAAAAAGTCTGTGCTTCTGAATTCAGAGAAAATCCTTTAAGAACAAAACCTCAGATATTATAAAATGTCATAGCTCCACAGCTGTTCGCTCCCTGTTCCTCAGTAAGGATTCCCTAATGAAGCGGAATTGTTCTTAAATTTCTGTGCACAAAGAGGATAGCATGTTCTTTTGGTCTTAAGTGCCTTTCTTTTCCATTAAGCAAAGCAATAAATAAAGGTAAAGTCTACCTCAGCAAATAATGTGTACACGTCTCCTTGGTAGCGTGATACGAAAAGTATCTCCTATCTCTTCAAACAGGCTGAGTTTCTAGAATGTGAAGAAATGTCTGCTTCGAATGACACTGAATTGCACAAAAAACTATAGATCTGAAGATCAACTTTTATTTTATTTTATTTACTAGGACCCCAACATTCAGTTGATTGGGAAAACTTGTATTTCCTTTGGAATTATTTCCTTTAGCTGTTATTTAACAAACCACTGCAACTTTTTCAAAAGTCCTTCAATTTCTTTTTTAGAAGCTGCTGTGGTACAGCAAACGATTTGGCACATAAATTGATGCTGACCCTGAGGGTAAATAGTTCTCTCTGTGAGATGCTAAATTTGGTGTCCCTTGAGCAGCTCAGGTGAAAGTACAAACAAGCAAAATTCTGTGGTTAACAGCATTTGTACTAGTACAAGGAAAGTATTAGCTTTGAGTGTAAACAAGTAAGAGAAGGAAGTGTTAATTTTGTCAAAATTAAAACTTTCTTGTCTTCTAGTTTAATGAGAAAAAGGCAGAACCTAACCAACTCAGAACTTAAAAATACAGAACACGCAACATATAAAATGTGTTAGGATTCTCATCCTTACCTACTCAGTTCTGTGATTTGATTAATATCTCTGCTTCATACTAGTTGGACTCACAGTAAAGCACTGCAATATTTTTTCTATGCATCTTAAAACGGCATTTCTATGGACCAGAACATACCAGGAGAAAGGTTGTAAAGAACATCTTCAAGTTCAATAATTAAACATCTTAAGAATTTGTTAAGCTTTTCAGTAAGACACAAGATTAATCAGTAAAGCAAAAAGCCACTTAATACTGCAATAATGTATTATTTAGTGTATAACTTCTCTTAAATAAGAGGAGGATTAACAATCATCTGCTTTGGTCTTTAGCTGTCATTAACAACGTTCAAGTCTGCAACCTACGCTGGGAGTTAAGATGATTATATAATCAGCAGATTTTTTAGATGCCTACAGCTGGTGATGAGCATGCATTATTCCAGGCTTCTGAGCTATGCTAAGAAATCATTGTCTTGCTAGGCTTTTGTCACATAATAGTATAAAACATCATTGATTTCAGTTAGTTGTTCCTGGCTGTTCGTAGTACAGAATGAGAGAGAAACCCCAGGTCTTAAACGAAATTTTGTTGTGGAAGACCATTCTTGCTGATAGAAATTATTCTTAAAGGGATTGGCAATTTTATTGGATATCTTACAGATAGCACCAATTAGGTAGTTTGTGAGCTTAGAGAAGTTTTGTATGGCAACAGGAGCTTGTGGGGACTCATTGCAAGCTTGGGAGTTAATTTAGATGCTGTTTGTAGCCAGCCCAAAACCCTAGATAAGATAGCTATGCATTGTTTTTGTTTTCTCTCCTCATGTTGCCTGAGCCAAAAGCAGCCTCTTTGATGTATTTCTTCCTCAAGCCAGTAATATTGAAGCACATAGAACAAAAGAAAATCTGTTCAAGTTAGTCTAATGAGTTTGAACCTCAAAGGTTCAAGTTGAAATTATAGTCTTTTAAAACACATCCCTAGGCCTTATTTTATTTCATCTCATTTATCCATCGTTAATTTTACACAAGACACGTCAATGCTGAGCAGCTTTAATTTGCCTTTACCATCCATCTGTTTTGTTACAATGTAATCACTACCAGCCCCTCTTTCACTTCTGCTTATTCAAATGGTTGCTAGCTGGAGCTTCCTTTTTAATATCCATGAAGAATTTTGTAAAATAAATACTGCTAAAATATCAGTAAGTTACCTTCCATTTAAATGGTTAAATGGCAACATGAGACAGTGTGCTTAGACCTCAGTTGTGATCCAGAAACCTCTTAAATTGTAATTCCAAAGAGATTACTGACCAGATCTATGGCTATTGGTCCTTTGTTTAATTTTCAGTTCAGTCCCTCATTCGGAGCAAGTCCAGCATCCTTCTGCACCCTTTGTCACGGACAACCTAAGCAGGTTGGCAGAGATCAGTAGCTTCAGCAAATTGTCTCTTGACTAGTTCTGCAGATTGGTCGTCCCCATTAGCTAATAACAATTCCCAGGGCCTAGTCAAGCTTCTGACTTCGGGAAAGTAATTTCTCCCTTTTAGTGCTCTGATTTACCTCCCATTTCTGTAACAGGGAGTGATAGTGCATTCATGCCCTCGAGGCTCTGTTTTCATGCTCTGATTGGTGTTTTGAAAACAAGACTAATATTCACAGAAGGCTTGCAAAATGTAATGTGCCTGAAGAGTCCTACAAGTGATAAAGGTTTACAGATATCTGCCCTATGAAAGTTTTTATGCTTCTATCTTATGTACTTTTGCATTACAGCCCTCTGATCTCTTCCCCACCCAAATTCTGCAGAATGTTTACCAGGGTTGCCTTATCAGGGTTTGTCAGTGATGACAGCTTGATACCATCACCTAATTTCTGTTTTCATGTGAATATCTATCACAGCTATGCTTAAGGCAAAATTATGCCTTAATACCTAAAGGCATTCTTTTCATGGCTTCTTCCAGGTAAAAGGAAAAAAAAAAAAGATTAAAAGTAAGTCCTATTGTTATTGTCAGTCTGTACTGGGGGTACCTCATTGGTCCATCTCTAGATAAGAATGCAAAAATGTTGCATAAAAGTAAACATTTTTGGGTTGTTGAAAAGTTTGTCTGGAGTGATTTATTACAGCAATCTACAGGTCTTTCTAGTGACCCCCCTTTCCTGTATCTTTCACCTCTATTACAGTGTCTTCCTCAGAAGTATATGGTTCTAACTACTGAGCTTTTCTTAACTTAGTATTCATATCTGATTTTTATTGCTGTCCCTGTCTGCTGGCTCTTCCTTAGGTGGGTGGTTAATTAAAGGAACTATTTTGAATATATTCAGATTTGGCCTTCTAATCAATCTTAAGGAACTGATTTAAACAAAGAATGCAAATGAGTATATTTGATCTATGAAGACAAATGGCTTAATCCAATTGTGTATTAGACCTCAAATTCATATTCATGTAATGATTTAAAGGGAAGGTGGTAGACCTCCACAAACTTAATGGTAGAAATAACAAACAATTAGACTGCCATAGACTTTTCTGACTTTTACTTGGAAAAAATAGAGGTAGAGTTTTGGAGCAGAGTGGGGAAAATAAATGTTGAAACAAATTACCAATATTTTTTTTAAGTTAGAAATTTACAATCGTTAAATAAACTTATTCGCTATAATGATAATGCCAGTTAAAAGATCAGAGTGCTGAAAATTACTATATTTAAATATCTTAGTAAGATCTGAGACACTTAACTTGAGGCCATTCAAAAATAAGGAAAAAAAAAGTCTGGCTTTTTGTTCTCTCACCTCTAAATGCTTGACAATTCAAGCATGTGTCAAGGTATGCCTCTAAACCCCTAGTGCAGGAGGATATAACCAAATCATACTATGACCTTTCTTGCAGAAATTTAAGTTAGAGTGGATGAGATGCATCTGACCTAAATTGATGTTTAAAAGCAAAGTGTCCAGTCTGAACCAACCATTCAGTTCCTTCCAGAGTCAATGCAGAATGATGGGTAGCCACAGAGAGCAACTTATGCTATCTGAGATGCTTACTTGGGATGGCATTGATCATCTGCAGGAGGGACTTACCTCCAATAAATCCTATACCGACTGTGCTGTCTTAAAAAGCTATACCTTAGGTAGCCAGCTGACACAGCAAATTCCCATTACGTCTTAGGAATAATTTTTTCACAGTGAGTGCAGTCAAACACCGTACTGGTTTTCCCAGGGAAGCTGCAGACTCTCCGTCCCAGGAAATACTCAAACTTCACTGAACAAAACCCCGAGTGTGAGGGCCTGGACAAGGCCACCAGTCGGTGCCACATTGAGGACTAGGGAGCTGCAGCAGATGACATCCAGAAGTACTTTCTCAAACTAAATCATTCTGTGAATTCTAAAATCCTACAGCAAAGCAGAGAAACTGACTATTGTGTTAAGAGGAGATAAGAAACCATGAAAAGGAGCTGGTGAAGAAACAAAGCAGGAAGGATTCTGTCCAGCCTAAAATGCTGCTGGTTATTGCAGCCCAGACAATGCAAGGTTGATAGGGAGAAGTAATAATTGTGTTAGATCAACAAGCTAGCTTCAACTGCATAGCTTCTTTTTTTTTTTCCCTTCACCTTTTGCTGGGATACAGGAATCAAACAGAAAGAGTAAAGAATAAGATGAGAAGTAGAGAAGGTATATGAAAGATATTATGTGATGTTGTAAGATAGATCTCTGGTTGACACATGTTTTTCCTAAGTTTGTGATCATTGCATTATTGCTATTTTACTCCAGAGAGCTAAAATAAGATTTCCAGTGCTCATAGTCTTGGTTCATCTCTGGATAACCCGTTATAAATTAATGTGGGAGGTTAGGGAGTAGAGGTGAAGAAAGATCAAACATAGGGATTGAACTGTGACAGACTATACTGCCTCCTGTCCAAAGGATGGCTCTCAAATAAAGTTAAGCATCTTAGGACTGAGATCTAGAAACAGTGACTAGATTCTGTCCAGACTTAAATGTATGTGTGACTTAGTGACCGAGACTATTCAAGACTATGTTGGTGTCTGCATATGGTGATACAACAAGAGAGGCAATGAAGTACGAGTGGAAGTTGATGGTTTTTATTAAACTGTGACATCATTGCCTACTGGATATTTACAAATTGTCTTTTCATCAAGAGGAGGCCACTTCTTAGTAACTGAAGTTACATTTCAGCATTAAATTAAGGAATAGTAATTTCCAAGTGTTTTGCGGCTTGAAAGCAAAAGAAGTTAATATTGGTTATATACAGTGTTTCAAACTTCACACACTTGCTTGAGCAGAACATATGCTGGTTGAGTGCTTCAATTAGACAGTGTGATGTTCGGTTTGGAAGATTCACACTGTGAGGAAGAAGCTCACAATTAGAGCTTAGAGTTTGGTCTGCGTTCTGCTTGCCAAAACATCTGCTGCAAAACGATGTCTTCTTTTGACATTGTGTGAAATTAAATTCCTTTGATTAACTTTTTCCTGCAGTTTAATAACATTATGATTGAAATTGAGGAGGTTTGGCTTCTATGTATGTGTATAGGCATGCATTCTTGTTATTTTCCTTCAGCAGTAAAATCAGGGTGTGGCATTCTAACCAGTGATAGACTATTCCAGTCTGACAATATTACCTACTCATTGTAAAGGGCTGCTGTGTTTGTAATGTGCTGACCCTATCAGTCTTCTTAGTACCCAGCACTGGGTTAGAATCATAGAATGGTTAGAGTTGGGTGGGACCTTAAAGATCATCTAGTTCCAACTCCCCTGCCATAGGCAGGGACACCTCCCACTAGATCAGGTTGCTCAGCGACCCATCCAGCCTGGCTTTGAACACTTCCAGGGATAGGGCCTCCACAACTTCTTTGGGTTAAAGACGAATGAACAGATGTAAGGAGTAGAAGCCACTGCAGTGCACACTGCATAGATGCTCCTTTTTCAGGTATCCATACATAGAAAATTTAAATTTATCATGGTGTGAGTTTGGCATGGCCATATAAATTCAAAGAACAAACTGTGTTCAGTCTTTCGGTAGATTTGCAGTTGAGAAATTTACTCTTCTTTTTATTCCTAAATACAATGACAGCTAGAAATAGCCAAGGACTCCAGGACAATGACGTTCTTGTAGTATTATGTTCTGCAAAGAGATGGGGATAAACTTCTCCATGCTGGTCTGCAAAACCAACTTGCTGCAAGCAAGACTAGACTCTGGTTTCAACATCTGAGTCTTTAATGATTTTATCCTTCACCATCCTCTGTACCTCATTTTCTCTTTGATGGGTTAATTGAGGTGCAAAGACACTGGTATTTACTTTAGGTCCTCCAGGAGATAAGTGGATGAGCAAGAGATTGACCTGAATTCTTCTAAACTGTGTAATATCTGCTTCCTGCAGACTCATCTCTGCAGTGGGATGAGGTAGCTGTAGTTTCCTTTCATGCACAAGACTGTGATGTGAAGATCTGAAAATGGGACATTGTCAGACCCTCAAATGTAGCATCTGTTATTTTAAGCTGATTTAAGCTGGTTATCTCCATTGTTCAGTGGTACCAAATTTTCTTACGTAGTTTGGAAATGGCTTAATGGTTTAGACGCATGAACTATGTCTTTCCGAGTCATTTCCAAATAGTGGTTTTCTATAACTAATTAGATTCTGTTTGATATATTTTTAGTTTTAAAAGGTTAGCAGAATCTTTTAACAAATAGTATATTTGTGAGTACTCTTGCGGGGAGGAGACTAAAGGAGGGTGTGATACATTTCACTGCACACATTTGCTTTAATTTGTATTAGTTATAACATTATAGGATTTTATGTATGTGGGCATTGTAGCTTCTTAGTATTGCTGCAGCCTCAAACAGAAGTCATACGTCTTTTCTAAAACAAGACTTTGTTAAATACTCTTAATGGTTATGTCAAGGAAGGATGGATTTAAATGAAAACAATCAAATTGCTGATCAATCTATTTTTCTCCCAGAGATAGTGAATAAATTCTGTAAGAAATAGTTCACTTTCCCCACTCCAAAATATTACTGGAGTTTAAGTTTAGGGTATTGTCATTTAGGCAGACATTCTAGCTGAGTCTCAAACTAAATTCTTTTTATAAAACACTCTTATTACAGGAAAATTCTTTCATTACTAGTATAAAAAAGTAATCAAATTGGTATTTTAACTTTTTATTGTTCTGAATGGGGACCTTCAGCAAACAGTATTTTGCATTTGAACTACCATTATGCATCTGATGTAGCATGCTACTCCTTGAGGCAAGTATCACATTATTTTCTTTGTAATATGAAATGGCTGAATACATCTACTGTTCTTAAAGAACAGGAGTTGGAACATAAACCTATCAGACCCCAAAAAATTGATGGCTTCCTGTCCTTAACTCAGACGTATTGTCCAGCAGCTCCTACGGAATGAATTCTGGTCTAAGATTTACATAGCTTTATTTATTTTATATCTATTTTACTTTTCTTTTAAAAAATTCCCCAAACTCCCTCTGTATAGACATAAATGCAGGCATTGCTGGATGACAGAACAACAGGCGAATTATGTTATCACTGAGGTTTCCCCTTCCTAATTAGGTCACCTAAGTGAGAAATGATGGAGTAATGTGTATCTCTTAAATTTTTCATTAGGAGTAAACTAGACAAGGTGATGGTGATGAAAGCCTCTTTGGAAAAGGAGTGCGTTGCAGGGAACTGTATGGAGAACAGCAGCCAGAATGAAGGAACAGGCAGTTCTGACCCTAAGGCAATTGTTCCACTTACTCCAAGAACATTAAAAATAAAACCTTGTGTCTTCTATCAACCTGTGCATTTGTTACTGTGCATATGAGGTACTGTACCTCTGAGCTACTGGTTTCCCATGTTTTCACGTAGTGATTTATAAGCTCTAGTATTATGCCTTCTTGCTTATGAAACTCACAGAATTCCCGTTTTCCTTCTTAAGAACTTTATGAATGTGTCATCATATGCCATCATTCAGTTCCTCATCTTCAAGATGAGATCCTCATCTTCAAGGTCTTCTTCAAGGCTCCTCCTCACCAGTGTCAATGATGTGACAGTGCCACTGTCTCTCTCTCTATGTAATTAAAATGCTGTATCTAGTAGGGACAAGTTCAGGATGTGTAAAGCTCCCTGAATTGTGGCTGATTTTAGTATCCTAGTTGACAAACAGGAAGAAGAAAGATGAATCCTAAGAATGAAGTTCAAGTTATTACAGGTAGGGACTTAGAAGGGATAGGGAGAACTCCACATCTCAAAATTGTTTTATGTGTTTGTACTGACATACCCTGGACCTTTCCAATCCTATTTTTCCTGTAAATCTATGGCCTAAATTGCTACCTGTTGCTGAAGAATAGAAGCTCTTGCTTCAATTTTTTGTAGGAATGATTCGTCTCCCACGGTAGCAAAACTGGACTTCTGTCATTCAGCAGTGTAAACACTGGATGGCAAAAACGAGCAACTGTCACCAGGAAATGTGACTAAAACAGATTTTAAACACAGCGGATAGTATGTTGTTGCCATTTGTTTCTAAGTAACCCTTCACTGATATAGTAGCATTAGTAAATTAAGTTTGATCTGTTGTCACTTAAACATGGTTATGAACTATTCCCCATTTATGAAAAAATGCTTAAAAAAAGAAAAAGAAGAGGAAAAGGAACCATCAGAAATCAATCACACACACTTTGGAACAGGTATTTTTATATATGGCTGTGGAGAAGCTGTGTTATTTTATATGAATACTGTATTTGCTAAGATTACCTGCTTGGTATTATTCTGGCTCAATAATAAAATCAAACGAGGCTTCAAGGGCAGAATAAGTATTGAAGAAAACAATGAAGGATATACACCTTATCTCTAGAAAGAATATTGAGGGTCCTTACAGAAAAAATGATGAATTTGTCACCAGAAAATATTGATGTTCCTGTTGCCATCTCAGTTAACAAGCTTATGTTTTGCAGACCAGAGTCTAAGAGCAAAAGAATATTTAAGCCATTAAAAATTCCTGCCTAGAGAGAAAACATGAGTGAACGGAGAGCAAATACTTAGACACATTGACTGGGAAAGTGTAGGAGGAAGGCTCTTCTCTCCTGGCTCAGGTTTAGATGTTGCCTCCAAACAGGTAACTGAGTTCTCCAAGAAGTGCCAAGATAAATCTAAAAGCCACATCTGCAGACCTTGGGTAGGCTTAACCTTTCTCTTTACTTGTGTGCACCTCTGCCTGTGAGGAACTGTTTGAGGGCCCTTACCAGATTCTGTCGTGGGCACCTGAAAGCACTTTCTAAAGATGACCATCTCCCATAGGCAGCAATGAGATTCAGTTTGTTCTTTTGGCCCATTGGCATCTACCCAAAGAAAAATGTAAAATGACTCGCTTGTCACCTCAGAGCTGTATTTATGGAGCAGGGTAATCATAACTGTCCCTGGGCGGTGAGTGAGAAAGGTGGGTGTTGTAGCAGGTCTGAGCTGGAGCGAACTGCAGGAAACGGGGAGTCTTGTCTTCTGTGAAAATTGCTTACTAAGAGGCTGGGGGACAGGTCACAGGCATACCCTTGTGCCACTGCATTGGCTGTTAACACGTATATTGTGGAAACATTTTTTAGACTACTTTTCAAAGACACAAACTTACAGGAGAAGCTTCATAACATAAACAGCTTCCCTGGTTCTGTAACAGGAACAACTGAGACAAAGATGGATAACTGGGTGAGTAGTAGGTCTGAGATCAAACCTCTTTTATATCACCTGAGGAATTGCTTCCTTTATAGGACTTTGGGCTTGTTGACGGTAGGGATTCCTTTCACCCACCCTTTCCAGTCCTTAGGTTCCACAACCTTGAATTACTGGCCTAACATAATAAAGTTGTTTAATGAGCAGATTCATTATTGAATTATGAAATCAGAATTAGTGGAATCTTCCAGCATCTGCAATTACATCTATATTTTTGTACCATCATACAATGAACTTTGTTCATTTATTTTGACAAATGCAGGTTAGCTGTAAAATGGCAGTCTATGGCAGTCTATCACAGTATATTACGCAAATTGGTAATGCCTTACTTAAGATTAATAAGTTTAAAAATTAGAAGTTTATGTCAACATTTGTAGGACCATGAAACCTTTGAAAGTGCTGTACTCTGACTGTTTCACATTGGTTGAAAAGTGGCTTACAAACTAGATAAAAGGAATAGTGTGTATTTTTAAGCAGAACAATGTGGCAACTAACAGGTAATATAAGTAAGAATGACGAAGACTGCTTTTAGCATATCAACTGCCTAAAAACTTGCTCTTCACACTGAACATATTACAGAGTCAACACCACCTTTTCCAGCTCTTTGGTAGAGTTCTCTGTAAGAGACAGCATTCAGATAAAGCACCAAAAGATAGGATGCTATATTGCTGTGAATTCAGTATGGACTGTAGGCCTTAATTCTTCAAAGCATTTAAGCATGAATTTGCACATCAAAGGTATGCACAATGACCTGCTACCCAGCAACTTCTGGTGAATTAGCACATTGCATTATAGATCACTAAAAGGCAGAACTCCACTGTGCAGAATGGTCAGTCCAGCTCTTTTGCTGAGATAATGTTCATTATTAAAAGCAAATAGCAAAAGAGATTGAACCATATTATCGTGTAATTGTCTTACTTATCTTCCTTTTGCATTACAAAAATATTTGTCTTTAATATGGTGTTTGAAGATCCTTTACATGGTGTTTCCATTTGCTTTTGATTTTAGGTCAATAAATGCCCTCCTTAGAAAAGAAATTCTTTTCCTTTCTATGAAGTTCAGAGCAAAAGCATATCATTCAAGATTTTTATAAATTCCTAAACAGAGAGGTGACGGTGGGGAAGCCTGCCAAAACCATCGGTATAGAAGCAGTACTAGGTCCTGCAATAACATCTGATGCACTAGCATAGAGAGCACCAGAGAAAAGCTCTAAAATGTGTTGTGGGTGTTGGGTTTTGTTTTTTGTTTTGTTTTGTTTTTTTAACTGCATATGCTTCGTAATCAGAAACATTAAAAATAATTTTTTAAAAAGCATTGATTTGAATAGAAATGATATGTGGTATTTTTAGTTATATTACAAATGTGCCATACTGTATAATGGAAGCGTTGGACACCTACTATAGCATTTACTGCATTGCAGTCAGATCCATCCTGACAGGGTTTATCTGTTATCTTATTCAATTGCCTCAGAAAAATGAAATTATGTGTTTCTCTTTGTGCTCTCAAAGCAGCAAATTCACTAGGTCTGTTGTATTTTTTGATACTGGGTTTATAGACTTTTCCTTCTTTTCTCTGCAAGCTTATCAACATTTGTAAATCAGTGTTTATTTCTAACAAACTTCTCCTGCCCTACTGCTTAAAATTCTACGGTCCAGACAGGTAATTCTGAATGTGACTGCATTTAATTTGGGGAGGTCATGGTAGAGTGACAAAGGGAGGAGATGATATTCACAATACAGCATGTTAGAATACTTAGTGCTTATTTCTGTAGCACTAGAATGGAATTCTTACCAATGTACAACATATTTTTATAGCAGTATAATTAATTTTCTCAAGAGGTCAGGGCCTTTTTTCCCTATGTGGTAAATTATGCTAAGTCTTTGTGAGTTAATTAAAAATCTTATCTGTTAATTATCTACAGCGTGTGCAAAATAGCTGTTCATGTAAGTTCTAAAGTTAGGAATTTTTTTTTATCACTGGCATCTTACTGGCTAAGTTAGAAAAATGTGCGAATATCCAAAATGTTGCTTTACATCTTTAATTGGAAGGCATTAAATTGTGATTAGTGTCAGTCATCATGTCTGTATTATAAACATAAAATTCCCTGTGACTGACATAGGGAATAAGCACGAAACGTAGGGAATGCCATTATAATTTAATGAATCTCATTTATACAAATACCAGTAATATTATTATTACCATTTTTGGTAGTAATATACCATGTCATAGTTACATACCATTTTTGGTCAGGGTCTGGGAAGATTAAAATCATCCTAATTCTATGACGTTTACTTGGAATAATACTGTTATCAGTGCTTTGAAGGATTAACTCTAAGCTGGATTTTTGTAAGTATAAGTTCAGAATGATTAACATTTTTGTTCTCGTGCTGTAAGTAAACCTAAATATCTTGATATTGGTTAAACCCACTAATTACTACTGCCTTTAGTGAGGGGAATATTTTTCAGATGCAACAGTTACCATTTGATTTTGATTCATGCCACAACTCACTTATGTGTGTGTCTGTTCCTCGGGGTGTTTTTGTGGGTAGGGGGAGGGTGTTTTTAGGAGGTTGGAGTGGTTTTTTGGTGGTTTGTTGGGGTTTGGTTTTTTTTGTTTTCCAAAAAGAAGTGAGGCATATAATAGCTTCTGAAGCTCTGGTGTTCATTGTAAGATTTATTCACTATTATTAGTTCCTGGTATATGAAGTGATGGTGCATAGGTTCACAGGCTGGAAGATAAGGAGGATTTTAAAAAGGACCCTAAAGAATTATGCAGCACTTTTATGTCATAAAGTCAAAAACAAAAGAGAGCCGAATTAATATTGTGGTAAAGGTTTGGCAGGAACATTTTCAAACTAATATGAGTACCGAGTGCATAAAATCAGTAATCAAGTTGAGAGTCATATGTTGGAAGCAGCAAATGTGCTACATTATCTGCAAAGATAACACACAGTGTTCATTTTTCTTAGTAGCTAATTTAACTACCAGGTTTTTATTGCTGCTTCTACTCAGTCCTTCCATTATTAGCTGAAGTCAACATTTCCCACAAAAATTCATCCTTGGTAGTAATAATTTGCTGCCATATAAAATAAATGACTTAACATAAAAGATTTTAGTGATTGCATTGCTGGTTGGCACTTTCTTGTTCTCTGTTGAAATGAGCACAACACATTGTCTATTACAGCTGCACAACTACCCTGTGACCACAGTGTGTTGCAAGTTTTAACATTATTGCTTCTGTATGTATTTTTCCCCTATAAATTATTCTTTGCAGAAGAATGTTAATTAGTAACTGATAGATATAAAGATTGCTAGGGACAGCCCATTAATTCCATTTACCTTAATGGCACTTAGATCTTAGCTTGCAGTACAGCTGTATTCAGACTGGATTATAAATGTAATTTTTTGCATCATTAACTATCCTGATTAATCTTAGACAGCAAAAGCATAATTATAGAAACACAAGACTTGCAATGTGCCAGTTTGAAGTTGTAGCTTTGCTCTTTTATATTTACATCATTGTAAACAACATAGGTTTTGAAAATTTAGACTGGGAAACAGTTTTTCTCCCTTTCTTAATAATTAACTCATGCCTTGTACTAGTCATTTCTCATTTCTGCTTTTACTTGGTTTTTTTGAGGTTTTGTTTGTGGTTTGTTGGGTTTTTTTAAGTGCCTTTTGTAACATGTTTTGCTTTTGACTGGTACAATTACTGGATATTTGCATAGTAATTGACCACTATTAGCAAAGTCTTCATTCTGCTCAAAGAGTATTAAGGAAAGCACATGTAGTTTGTGTCTGATTTCTTTGGAGGCTCCACAGAGGAGAAACTTACTTCCAGAAGATACCATACTGATTTTCACATTATAGTCATCATGAATGCCCAGGTTAGAAGTCTTAACACTTCACCGTGTTGGGCCAAACAAGAGTACAAATTCAGATATCAGCCTCAGACAGGAGTTGGTTTGATGAGGTGCTGGCCTTCCACAGAGCAGCCAGGAAATGGCATGTTCTACTTGAGTTCATGTTTAATGTTAACAGTTGGGAAACCTGACCTGCCTGGTATCATAAAAGTTTTTGCCACGCGGGGTATTTTGGTTTGTTTTTCTTTGGTTTTGATCAGCAGGAGGCGATGTAACCCTACATTGATTGTGTGTCTTTGGTGTAGTATTGTCTTATCAATATAAAACTTGTCACAAATCGCCACCCTGATAAGTGAATAACGCTACTAACGCTACTTAAAGAGTTAAACTTCCAGTTGCAGATAATAATGAGAAAGGCAAGAAGTGGCAGAAGGAAAGAGAAAATTTGCAGTGGTAATGCCATTTCAATAATCATTGATCTGAAAGGAAAACTAAAAGCAGTTACTTGAATGACGATGTTTCAGAAATGCCATTTGTAAACAGTTAATGGATGGTTCTCAAGAACGTACTGGATTTTTCAGGATCAGTCGACACTGCTGCATGCAGTGAATGTCCTGTTTGGCTCCTCACATAGTGTATGAACTGAAGGAAAAGAAAAAGAAAAACTTTCTGATGATTAATTCAAAGTGGTGATTGCACAGTTGCCTTTTTAATAACACAAATTTCTCATGTGTGGAAGGGTCTGAGCAGATAAAAGTCCATTTCAATATAACAAACTATACTGTTGTTCTTAATTTGGTATTCGAGTCTCCTGGCATCCTCTTCTTTCAAGCTGTAGGCACAACCATTGCAGAAGCAATCTGCTACGCAAATTACAAGGAGATTACAATAAATACAGTTTTCTCAGTAGTACCTGAAAAGGCAGCAGCACTTTTAAAAAGAAACGCAAAAAGAAGAAGAATAGAGATTTGAAGCACTGAAGTTTGCAGCTGCTCCTGAAGGAAAAGTACTTTTTTCATTATTCTATACCATAGCAGAACTGTTTGTCCTGCAGCTGCTCCTGAGACCTATCAGGGTAAAAGGTTCCCTCCCACTAGGTCAGACTGTCTGTCGAAACAAGAACCAAAAGCCACGTGAAGGGTGGTGAGGGGTTGGCCAAGGGCACTGCTCCGAGCCACGAAGAAGGGGTTGGTGGAGGAAGCGGTGGGTTCAACTCCGCATTCAGGCACAGACCTCCATGGTGACCTTGAACCATTACTTACTCACTCTCAGTTCCTATCTGTAAGATGGGGATAACATTTCCTGGCCTTTTAAGTGTGTCACAAAGATCCTGGTCATTAATGATTAATCCTGGCACATGAATGTGTACAGTTACGTAAGTATGAAGATCTGGACATAATTGTCAAAGCTGAGATCCAAGGTCAAGTCTTGGGTTTGAACTCGTTCCATCAGAGTGTCAAGATAAGCAGGAATAAGTCCTGGTGGATAAGGTTCATCTCTAATGTAATTTCAGTACAAAGATAGAAGAGCTCTGTAGTAGCAGGAGGAATGAGGTTTTCCTTGGTGATGTTATTTTTATAATCACAGATAATTAAAAAGGTAGAAAATAAAACTAGTCTTAGGGCTGAGCGCCCTGCAGGTATCAAAGAAGATGGAAGCAAATCCTCTGGGGCTTGCACTGCACTTTTAGTTTCTTCCTCATTTTTTCAGAATTCTTTCACTAGTTGCTGCCATTTTATGAGGTGCCTCTTACCTATTCTGTGTTGTAGATATCACCAGGGCAGAGCTTTTACTGTAAAAAGCAGAGACAATGCACCCATACGGTATCCGTAGGCATGACATGATAGATAAAATTGAATCCTTCAAAATAACCAGAGCTAGACTGTTTGTGCATTGTGGAGTTTCTTTTCTGAAAAGATATGCTAGTGGTGCAGATGTCTTTAAGTACTTGACTTGCAGGCAACAACTAGACAGTTCACAGGCAATAAAATTGCCTGTCTTCACATCCGTAGGTACTTGTGTGAGGTACTCCAGACATAGATGATTTTGAATCAATTATGCCTGTGCTGTGTAGTGCTAAGACATAAGCCTGTGAATGAGAACAAGTGGATTTGCCAAAAGTTCTAGTACAGCTCAGTTTTCATATGTTAATTACCTGCCTTTAAGTGGTCTTTGTAAAGCACTGTGAAATACTCAGATGAGACTTCCTATTGTGTCTAAGTTCATAATATACATGAAATCCTTTTCAACCTGATTAATTCAAAATACTCAATGGCACCCTAGCTTCACTGAATGTTAAGTGGTACGTCCCTTCTGGCTGGGGATCGGCCGAGGAGATGGAAGAACTCTGAAGGCCACTTGCCTGCAGTAACTCAGTATCTATCTGCTTCATCCCTTCCTTTTTGCCCAAATCCTGGTTTCCATCCACATGTATTAGTTCATTTGGGGTTCCACCCTGGGGGGACACAGAGAATCCCTTCTTCTGCGCTGGACTACAGCCTGCACCACAGTCCTCACCTGGTCAGTGAACCTCTGACACCTTGTGTGTTTCAGGATCTATACATCACCAGTACAGGTGGAGCTGATTTGGGATAAGGGTGTCCAGTTTGAGTTTGCTTGACCTAAAATCATAGAGAGACAAAAATCAGTATGAGGTAACTTCAAACAGTCAGAGAATTCAAGAAAAGAAGTGAAGTAGGTCCAAGCCAAATCACTAGTATAGCAATAAACCATGCCACGATCTGCCATGACACTGAAGAAGTGAATGAATTCTCCCTTCTCATATTGTCCTTTCACAACAGAAAAAGCAAAAGTAACTGAAGTAGTCTCAGGAACTGAAGGCCACTACTACCTCCACATTTTTGACTTTGTAGATATATTATTTATGGTAGTGGACTCCTGGAAGAAGTGGAGATTGCTGTTTTAAGCCTGTTTTGAGATATCTTGAACTTTTGGGCTAATATTTCTGTTTGCATGCAAGTAACAACCCATTTTCTTTCCTTCCTTTGTTTCATTTAGTTCTGGTTTGATCCTCAAAAATCTCAGAAGTCAGGGTCAGAATGGTACTTCCCTGGCAATACTTTTTTTCTAAATTGTAATTTTGACATATCATTTAGATAAAACTTCAAAGATGAAATTGCACAAAAACGTACTCTCTTAACTTTTCATCTTTTTCCAAATGATATAAAAACACACTGATAATTATTTAATGCATCACATTTCAGAGATGGGTAGGAAGGGATTAAAGCACTTCAAGTAGTGAATGAGCCGTAACTATATTCTCCACAGCTGTTCTGTGCACTCAGGATTACAGTAATGATGCAGTCACTAAGACTGACAGGAGACTTGGAATGAACCTCAGTGCCAATCTGTAGAGAATTACTCAAAAAGTACAGTCACAATGTGGGTAAACAGTGCAGGTATAACTGTGTTCTTTTCATCAACAGGGAACAGAATTTTGGGTTTGTACCATGAAGACAATGTGAAACGTATCAGCTGGTGGGGATTTGGGTTAGTAATGTAATAATCTCCATTTGTTGTAAATTATTTCTTTTCTATCTACTCCTACTTTCTGCATCCTGAAGAGTCTGAAGCAGAAATCAGGTTGGTCTTAATTTTGCGTTTACAAATACCTTATTAAAATGCAAGTCACCTTCTGACCACCTATTTCTCTCATCTTCCTGGGAACTTGCTCAGCTTAGTACCCAATTCCAATGTTATTTATGCATATGTAGTTACTAAGCACAGCAAGGTATATTTTCATTATTATGTAAGCTCTCAAATTATATCAAGAGAATTTACTGTATTTTTTTCCCATTTCCCAAGTTCGCATTTCTCTCCCTTAGTGGAAGTGAGTTTCCTGAACACACAGTCTCATCCTGGTTCAAAAATACAGGCAGGTTTTAGAGCTAATAATATTATGGAGGAAGTTAGCAGATTAATGACTTTTCCTAGGGACCATAATCTATGAGCCGAGCAAAGTTAAAATATTTTTTGCATGCAAGGAGATACAATGCTGTTAGTGATCTGCATGAGGGCTGTGAATATAGCTGTGCACATTATTTACTCTCATACTTAACCATTGCCTGTTACAAGGATGTATTCAGCTGCATGTGCAAAAAACCAAAAGCCTGTGGTCAAATAATTATACCAGCAAATGTCTACACTTGCACCTGAAGTGAAATGCTTCTACTAGATTTTGAAGACAGACAGATATCTATTTAAGAACTGGTAGAGAAATTCAATAATTTTCTAATTACTCTGTTGTAAAGGGTTGTCAGAGACCTAGTGGCTAAACAAGCAGAGCAGCTTTGGTAATTGTTTCAACTGAAATGTTGAAGTTTTTTTTTACTCTGAAACAGTTATAAAATAAGAATCTGAAAAAACTCCATCTCTCCACGATTCAACTGCTGTGTTTTAGCCTTTGTGAAAATACCTGCTTACTCACACCCCTCCCGCCGAAACCCAGGATGAAAGTATTCTATACCCATAAGATGTTTTTCCTTTCATGGTGCAAAGTATGGATTAAATGATATCTTGGGGTCCCTTTTAGTTTTTCTCTGGTTCTACAAGTATGGCTTAAGAATTGTAACTTCTCCTGGTGTTAAATCTTAACTCACTAAGACAGATTTTGAAATATGTTGAAATGCTATAAGAGTATAGATTTGATAGAGTATTTTAATCATGTCTGAAGCATCCCTTGGACATTTTCAGGTAAGAATGTATATTTTTAAACATTCTAATTATAGCCTACACCTTAGTTCTTAGTGGTTTCTTTGGAGTCACCAGAATAGGCATGGTAAATAAGAATAATTTTTAAAATAGGTTAAAAAAGCAAAGCAACATGATCAGGAAGGTTGCATTGCAGAATTATTTTCCTGTTCCTTAAACTCATCTATACACAGTCACTTCTCTGAAAAATGCATAGTAGTTTGTAGTGGCCACTTTGAACTCTTGTACTTGCGAGCAATTCACTTCTAAGAGTGAATCAAGTGCCTCTCTGCCAGTTCTGTCTGGCACACATCCTGCTTTTTTTGTTGTTGTGATTAGAAAGACCCACTATTATTAAATACCAATTATAACATTTCATCCAGTTTTCTGAAATTCATTCACATATGAATGATGCTATTGGGAATATGTTGTGTAACCCTCATTATGCCTGCCAACCTTTTGTTCCGAGCTCTTTTCTTAAGGACAAAACATGAAAATGCCCTTAGCTTTTTTAAATGTGTTCTTTTTCTCATGAGCTTATTTTTGCTTTGTTCTTGGTTGAAGCTGAGAAAACAAATGGCATTTGTGAACCTTAGGTTTTTATCTTTATTGGTATCTTTAGAGAGAGTACAACATTTATCTCTCTTTGTTTTAGGCAATTGTTTGGGTTTAGTCATATTTTTACTGTCTGCCACTGCTCATTTAAGTGAGCAGCTGAAAAGAAACAATCCACCCCTTCTTTCCACACCACTTCGGTAATGCCAACTAGAAATAGAGTGAGTAATTCTCCCACTTTCAAGGTGGTCTGTTTCATGTTAGTCTGTTCTTGTGCTGCAATTGTTGTATTGAGCATTGTCCAATGGATAATAGAGCAATATGATGAACATGCCACATTTGGGCATGCTTTTCATCTTCCCTCCTTTGGGAGAACCTTTTCGGTCTGGTAGAATTTTGTGTGTCCTTTGGATCAGCACTGGGGAACAATCATGGTTTTGCAATTCAGAAGATTATTATCCATGGTATTATTGCTCTGTTTGTTGAAGAAACTGGAAAACATGTTTTGAATGACATGGGACTGAAGAAGAAGAAAGAGCCATCCCATTCCGGAAAACCAGTTGAATACCACCCTGGAGAATTGTTCTGAGAGATGCGAGGCAAGTCACTTAACCCAAACTTTTCTCAGACAACTTTATGGGTTGTGAGTCCAACTTGCAGTTCTAAGGCTGCATTTAGTCTGAGTAGCACCTTCACAGATGAATCTGAAGTCAGGAGCTGTGTGGTGAACATATGAAAGGCAATATAATACTAAGTACCATTAGGTGTATTAAATTGGGTAGCTGGAACTAGTGTATACTTTTATTCTTCATTTCTGAGAAAATACCATCTTTTATCTAACAAAGAGGTTTTGAAAATAAGTTAATTGTACTTGTGAAGTACTCACATCCTGTGTCAATGAAGACTGTAGGAAAGCCAATGAATAGGCTGATAATTCCCATTGGGAGTGAGGTTTCAGCTTTATACAGTAAATGAAGTCTGGGGCTGTTCATTCAACCCCTTGGACAAAACACAACATTGAACAGTTGCTCATTAAGTGAACATCATCCATCTTCTGAACAGAACAAAGCCAGAATCTTTCAGGAAAAATATGTGAACATAATTCAAAAATGTAAATTCCTAAAGGTGTTAAATTAAGGCTTATAGGCATTTCACGTTTTTAAGGGCTTGATCTGCAACCTTAATGTTCTTTTAGCACTGTGTGTTTCCGTATTTAGCATACGTACACATATATACACGGATTTGTTCCAGTTTGACAGTCCTTCACATGTTGTTTAATGTGTTTGATTAGCATAATCACTGTGTCATTATTTCTCACTAGCCTTAGCATATGCAAATTCTTATCTTTTGACTGACAACCATTATTAGACAATCAGAGTATAAGGATTTGCATAATCTCTATGTGGTTACAGTATTTCTGTGCAATACCACTGTGAATGCAAATCCTTTTGCTCAGACCGGTTTCTGTATATTCAAGCAGTTTGCCAGAAATACTGCTGCTGCTTCAACACCTCATTGCCAAGTGGAAAAATCTAAAAGAAAAAAAATAACCAAGAAGAAGGCAAGAGAGAAATACTAGAGTCACACCAGAAAGGTGACTAGACAACTGCTACAATTAAATAGCTCCATAAAAAAAAAAAAAAAAAAAAAAAAAAACCCTAACACTTGCAAAAAACTTAAAAAAAAAAA
>VYXH01012388.1:113870-131200 GCA_013397275.1 Burhinus bistriatus | reverse complement strand
TTTTTTTTTTTTTTTTTTTTTACATTGAGAGAGAGCTATATATAACATTTACATTCTTATTGTACATCCAATACAGGGCAAAACATTTAAGTATGTGCTTAGCTGCAAGTGTGTGAGTTGCCATTTAGATTTTGGCAGCTGCTGAGAGCTATTGCACCAGTTCAGAAGAACTGTTAAGTGCATGCTTTGTAGTAAACATTAAACATCTGCTAAAGGCACACTGTAAAATGAAGTCCAGCTGACTTTAGTAGGACAACTCATGTGCCTACAGGTAGTTGTTATAGGAGTAAATTCTCTGCTAACATAAGCGATCAATAAAAAAACCCCAAACAAACAAACAAAAAAACCCAAACAAAAACCACGAAAAAAAAAAAGTTAAAAAACCAGACCACCCCATGGTTTGGAAAAAAAAGAGCTTACTAAACTTTCCTAATTTTTTTGATCACCTCTCTTTACTATTTGATCTTCCTTTGCCCACGTTTCTAATTTCATCAACTGATCAAGGTAGTGACAGTGTCTGTTAACAAGGTCAATTCTTGCAAAGGGATTTGCTCTTTCTCTTCCCTCTCATTTAATGCAGATGGCTGAGTGATAATCCAGCTTGCCTTTAGAGAAAGGTTGGGCAGCGTTTTTATGTACTCACAGGACTTGAATTCCATTATGATACATTGTAAAAATATTTCCAAATATGTTAGCCAGAAATTATTGTTTGATTTAAATAGCAACAGTAGTAATATTCTCCTGAAAATCATGAGCTGAATGCTCATCGTGGAGTCCTTATTTGTTGGGTTTTTACCTTGGTTTTCTCCATCTTTATAAAGCAAAGGTACCACTGTATCAATACATAGTTCAACTGGATGAAGGTGTCAGGATTCAAAAAGTGCTGTTCCAGTAAAAGAATAGTGAAGGATTTTTTTGAGGATAAGAATGCAATATAGCTCTACAGGATTTTACTATGGTTCTAACTTTCATGGGGAAAGAAGCAGGACCAGAGGACATATATCCTGTTCAGGTTACGCTTGGTATCTAGAACAAATGATTAAAGTATCAATTTGTAAGTACCTAGGGGATAATAAGGTGATAAGAAACAGCCAATGTGAATTTGTCAAGAACAAATCATGTCAAACCAATCTAATTTTCTCCTTTGACAAGGTAATTGGTCTAACGGATAATAAGGAATAAATAGATGTGATATATTTTGGCTTTAATAAGGGTTGATACAGCCCTGTGTGACAGTCTTGTGAGGTAAGTAGGGGAATATGGTCCAGGTGAAATTGTTAAAAGTCGATTGCACAACAGATTGAAAAACTGTCCTGAGAGTAGTTGCTGATGGTTTCCTGTCAAAACAAAAGATCTTTACAAGTCAGGATCTGCAGGAGTCTGTTTCGTGCTTGCTGCTAGTCTAAATTTTCATTAGCAATGTGCCTGACAGAATAGAGAGTACATATGCCAGGTTTGTGGATGACACCTAGATGGAGGGTGGCAGGCACTTGATGGAAAGTGGCAAGTTCGGGATTGCAGTCCAAAATTATCTTCACCAGCTGGAGAAAATAGTCTGGAATTCTGACAAGTGCAGTAGGTAAAAGCACAAACTATTGTGCTTAGACTGGAAAAGTTAAATGCACAAGTAGTAAAATGAGAAATGTCTGGCTTAATGGGCAAAAAGAAATTATAGTGAATCACAATCCAAATATACGTTAACAATTGCTAATGGGGCGGGGGGGAGAAAAATAAAAACACCCAACTAATCCTATGATAATTTTTTCCCCCCAAGATTGTTACATTTATCAATAGACAGGTAAGTATTCCACAGTATGTGAAATCAGCAGTGCCTCAGGTGAAGAATTATTTACAGCAGTGGTTATCACACTTTCACGCTTTAACAAAAGCATAATTAGTTGCAGAATTTAGAAGACATCTACTAGTATGACAAGATGTGAAAAAAATTTACTCAGTTAGGGAAAGTAGAAAGAACTGGATAGAGGTACAGTGGAGAAGACAAGGAAAATATAGTAGGTTTTCACTATATGAAAGGGGGTTAATAAGAGAATGGTGACTAATTGATCTTTTTGTTCCTTGTTTTTGATAGAAGAATAAATTTGATTAATTCTTAAGCTTAATTTGATTCAAGAAATTTTTTGTTGGACTGTTTGGTGAAACAATTCTAGATATAACGGTAGTGAAGTTCTAGAAGGAAACACATAGGGACAGTTGTGAGCTCCCTGTCGGCGTAGGGTCTTAACAAATTAGACATCTGTTTCTGAGGATGGACAGGAAACGCCAAGTGTAGTTTCAGAGCTGAGAGATTGTACGACCTCCTGCTCGACTAACTTACAAACCTGTTTTTGTGGTTTGGAAGGGGTAATAGAGATTTCACTTCTTCTCCATGCCAAGTGATGGTTACACCTGGTCTGCAGCCTCTGGTTACGAAGAGAGAGGAAGTTTCAAAAGTTGGTCCATTAAGAACCAGGAAAGGCTGATAAGGCTAAAAGCTGAAGCTATTTAGCATTTCACTCTTCTGATTTCAAATCTGTTATTTTATAACTTTCAGAGCTATGCTTAAATGGTATTTGAAGCCAGGCATACTATTTACCTCAATCACTGTTCTGCGTGTGGCTACAATCACATGTTCTTACTCTTTGCATTTTTTGTTGTGCCTCCAATTACGGGTTAGATTTAGATTTAGATTTCCAGTTAACCTTTGGATTTAGAACCCTGCTTTAGTATAAAACCAACAATTTCTGCTTGAATTGTAATCCGCAGCTTTCTTAATCAAAGTCACTTGTTGCAGATATTGCCAGCCATCAAGCACATTTATCTATTATCTCAGGGCAATTTTACTTCTGGTCTTTCCAAACCAATGCATCTGCGTTCTGTGAAGTCATCAGCCTGATCGTTTAAGGAGATTCTCTTGTGCAAACATTTACAGGTGCTCAGCATCCCCTTAAAGTCAATGTTACTCTGTAAAGGTATAGAATTAATTGCAGCACTTGTACCTCGCCAAGAATAAAACATTGTCCAGAATTAACTTATTTATATACATATAAAAATAATTTATATATATATAATTTACATAGGTATATAGCTCCATATGTTTTTATATGTGTGTATATATATATATATATGCTACTTCTTTCTAATAATGCACCATCTTTCCTGTGCTGTGAACTTCAGTGTAAGGAGAAACAAATGCTGATTTCAATTGTGGAATTGCACATGCCATTCATTTGAGATCAGAATGTGAGTCAGAATGGAAATACACTCCTAAGTCGACACTTTTCCAGAGATACTGGGTTATAGTATTCACTGGAAAAAGTAGCAAGTAATCACAGAAAGTGATTAGTGCAGAGATTTCCATGGGATATCTGGCATTTGTATCAACACATTATGGAAACCTTGAAGAATTGCTAAAAAAACAATTGAAGATATGTGATTTTTTGGCATTCCAAAAGTCTAACCAAATAGCAAACAATATTTTGCACTTACATTACATACATGACAAATTTGAAAACAACCTAGTATTTTTTTTGCCCAGTTGGATATTCAGTGGAGTCTGTTTTTATAGGCCTAGACTGCACATTTTAGAAGCATTACCTTCTCTTTCCTAGACCACATCTTTAAAGGCTACAATATGAATTGCAGTCAAGTCCTGTGCAGGCCTGGTCTTCCCCATACTAGAGAATTCAAACTTTTTTTTTTTTTTTTTTAACTGTGTGTTGTACTTTGAAAGAAAATAATCTGAATTTTTTATTTCAATCCTATTTCTGTTAGATGTTGTTTCATTCTGAGATGGTTGTGAGTAACCTTTTTTTCATGTGGGCAATAAGTAACTTAATTTATAAATTACGAAATCCAGAATACTCTGTTGGACAATAGTCATGAATTTTCGCATAACCTGTAGTTTCTTAAGGCATTTCTAAAATGCTTAATAGAAAGTATGAATAATTTCCTTTTGTTGTGTAAAGTATTTTTTCCATAATTTTCACCTTCTATACAGTACGTTTGTGCACCTGTACAACCTAGAAGCAGAAATGATTCATATCTGGCACAGCACCTTGTTGTTTAGCTTCTCAGTACTTTTGGAGGTGCTGAACTGAGTCCCCTGACTGATAGCCTGAGGATGTGGATATTTCCTTGCCTCTTAAGCATGGCCTACAAACCAAACATTTTGGGTGATTCTCAGTAACTTCTGTAAGTGGTCTCTCAGTTGTTCGCAAGCTATGGAACTCTCTACAAGAACTCATCACTAATCCTTGTACCTCTAGCCTCTCTTATAGTGAAAGTAATCTGTTCGGTCTGTAAATCTGTACAGTTGCAGAATATGGACCAGCCCAGAGGTATCAGGCTCATAGAGGCATTGCCTGAGGACAAAAAGGCAGTAGGAAAGAAGGAAAGTTTTAAGTTATTATTCTTTAAGAAAGCATGCTCTTAATGTCAGCTGGTTCCTCAGTCTGTTGCTCGCAGGGAGACATTGAGTGCCTTGGTGTCCACTGTATTCACACTTTCCTCTCAAAATGCACTCTTCAGCCACATTCAGCAATCGTAGTTGAAGAGAGAGTGTCTAAATCAAGCATTGGAACAGGCTCCCCAGGAAAGTGGTTGAGTCACCATCACTGGAGGTATTTAAAAGAGTGTGGACATGGCACTTAGGGACATGGTGTAGTGGTGGACTTGGCAGTGTTAGGTTAAGGGTTGGACTCGATCATCTTAAGGGTCTTTTCCAACCTAAATGATTCTATTCTATAAATCCAGGAGAAAGCAAAATCTAATGCTTCCAGCTGTCTGGTCTCTGCACATGCACAGGTTATGGAGAAATGTCCAACATCTGCGTCAACTGAGCATCACAATCAGTATAGGAACATGATCCCAAAGAGATTAAAACATTCAGTTTATCAGCAGCTGTTGCTGTGTTAGGATTTACGGATTATGTAAAACTTAGACTTTTCTTTATTCACCTTTGTCAGCTCTTGCTTCCTACCTCTGCGCATCCTACCAGGTTATTTCATTTTCAAAGCACTCACTTTTTTTGAAAAAATGAGTCAATTGTGCAGAAGGTTTGACATCTCTTGAAAATTATTTGAGTTTGCTAGAAATGATCTGTGAATAGGCAATGGCTCTCTCTGATAGTCCCATTTATAATTTGCAGAAGATTAATGACCCATATTCTGACTGTGGAATATGGAGACAAATTGGTTTAAAAGGTTTCTGCTTCTGGCACCGAAGTGAATGGTTGCAGTATTTGCCCTTTTGGGCCCAACTTTTAACTTCTGCTTGGGCATAGATGATCTCAGAACTGCAAAGCACAGAAGGAGAAGGAGAAAGACAGATGTGAGAGTAGTTAATAAGAGAGAAAGTCTGAAATAAAAGCAGCCCCCCTCCCATGTTTGAACACATCCATGCTTGTTATTGTCAGAAATTTTCCTTCGCTCAGAAATTATTAAATTAGAATATAAGAATGTATCAGAAAACACGATACTGGGGGGCAGGAAGCAGACCTAAGTGGTCTGATAGGCCCTAGATTTTCCAAAATCTTCTTTCAGTGTCAGGAGAGTGCTTAACGTGAATTATCTCTCACTCACTAAGATGACTTCCAGGCAAATTATGAATGTATTTCCAGTGGTTTTAATGAGTTGGGTCCTGTAGCTACATTCTTTGGGTTAAAATAGTGTCAGATAGATTTTGTGCCTGGTGGAGGGTGGGGGAACAGGAGAATGAAACTCAAATGCTAAAGTTGGGCACGTAGTGGCTAATTGGAGTTTCTTTGAAGTCTGTGGCTGGAATTGTGGGAATGAAGACAATGCTTAGTATTTTTGAACTGTACATTGGAAAATATATGAGGCAATTGGTAAGACAGGGAAAAATATAGACAGTGTAAAAGTGAGGGAAAAGAATTCTCTCTTCCAATTCTCTCATGTTCCATTCTTGGAAAAGACTGCCCATTTCAACTGCAAGGAGAGAAACCTCTGCTTTATCGCTTCTTGCCATACATTTATTTGTACTTAAGGCATTTTCTCCTGTCAGCTTCCTCAGTCAACGTGGGAAGTAAATCAGTCAACTCTAATAAACAACTGAAATTTATGAACAACTGTGATGGGGACTCTTTACAGAAACCACTTCCCATAAGCGAGTCATCACCTAAAAGGAAAGATAAATTGTAAACACTTTGCTCTGCAATCTTCATCTAGCTTTCTTTGGTCTGTGGTAATTTCTTCCTTATAAATTTATTTTAAAAGTAAGAATTTATATAGTAGAGAATCTGAAATTCTGGATTATTAATAATAGGTGCAGCTAACAAATTTCACTGTAAAAATGGCAAAATATTGTCTGCTTTCAGTTACCAATCAGTGACTCCTTCTGGCTCACTTTCTTAGGCACTGATAAGGACGTAGAGAAGAACTGGGAGAAGAGGAACAGTCTGGTCCACAGAAAGAGCAGATAGTGCAGAAAATGTGCAATTTTGTGTGATGTAGAAAGATCTCCATCAGAATGAGTTAAATGATGTAAACTGTATTTTTTCTCCAAAGACAATCCTGATTTCTTCTATAAATGCATTAAAAGTAAAGTTGCTCTTTTGCTTGGCTGTGGGTGATTATACTCTATTCCAACAGCCATAAAATCTTTTCAAGTAATCTTACAGTAACTCTGGACACTTTTTTTTTTTTTTTATCTTTATGGTCAGTAAAATTGCACTCCCTGGGGTACCTTTGATATATTCTTCTTCACTGTATCTGTGCAGCTACCTGTTGTAGAAAATATAGTATTTCCTTTTGTGAGAATTACTGTTAAACATAACTGCCCCTGATGTAAACAAATTCCACTTCAGAACCTCCAGGCCTGACTTTTTCAGCTTCTTGGCTCTTTTATCACTCCTCACATGTCTTTCTTTTACAGTCTCTGGGGATATTGCTATTCCGTGTACTTACTCACATCACAGCTAACAGCTGGGAGTCTGATCCTCTGAAGGAGTGGAAGTGCAACCCAATATCTGCTTTTAAAAGCTTTATATTGGGATAAAAAAGCACACATTTGAACTATATGTGCATTTTTTTAATCTCAATTGAAAATGAAGTTTTTAAAGGTTTGAAATGGCCAAAGGGGACTGACTTCTTTTCAGGAAAGAATCCAATATGGCACTTACACCTAACTGCCCCGTGGCCTTTAAAAGCATGATTATGAATTCAAAACATGTATTCATACTGAGGCAATGCTCTGCTGGTAGACCATACAGGTACTCTCATATGTATAATTCTTTGATGACTTGATCTCAAACTATGATTTTAAAAATACAAGGGTTTATTCTGTTTGGGGTTTATCTAGGTCTCATTGTGTTGTGGTGGAGTAACTGTAGATAGAGATGCATAGTAAGTGTACTGAATTCATTTATGTTAGCTCTTTTTGGATGGGCATAAATGTTTCTTTTTATTCTTTAGAAAGGAGATTTTAGAAGGTAGTCTCTGAACAGGTTTTATCCTTTCCCCAGCATAGCCTATTTTCTCTGCATCAGTGGACTTGTCATGATAATCAACTTTTTTGTCCCAACCGTCAATCACTCCTGATTACAGCTGGGGAGAAGTTCTGTTCTGTTGATCAGCCCATCAGTGCACATAATGTTACACCTGGAGACAAGTGAAAATCATCCCTCGATGGGAGAATCACTTGCCTTCAAGCCTTTTGTCTGAAGTATTTTAATTTACATTTAGAGTCTTGTTGCAATTTTCAATGCTTGCTTTGATTTTATTATTTCTTTGACAAAAATAAGTTCAGTTGATCTTTTCCTACATGATTAGAAGAATGCCCTTCTATTTCATATAACATTTTATGTTGTAATTTTTTCACTTCATTGTACAAATATTGCAATAATTATCACTATATAAATTAAAAACTAAATGGTTATGTTGTACTTCACTAGGAGAAACTTGGTATATGCTAGCCCAGAATTTCTGCAAAAGCTATTTTGTTGGCTTTTCATCAGATAATTGGCTAGGGTAATATTTATCTTTAGTATTCAATTCATATGAAGTGGCTGTGTAAAAAACTTCATAGCAATGAAATAATTAAAAATTAAAGGCATCTTTCCTTTCTTTAGAGGAAATATGGTTTATATTGTGATCATTACTGAATAACACACTTCTGAAAATAAGGGCATTTTATGTATCTAAAGCCAAGCATTTTTCCTTCCTTGTAATAAAGGTGTTTTTCAGTTGTCACAAGAATGGTGAAACTTCAGCTTGAGTAAATACTTTATATTTTGCTAATAACTTAAATATGACTTTTAATTAGCTATCAGAATAACCAGATGTAGGTTAATTGTACCGTTCTGTTTCCTCCCACAGTCACTTTTTTATTTTAGCTATCATTGCCACAAATTTATCCTTTCACAATATCAAAAAAACACAACACATTAAGAAGTCTGCAAACCTGATACTTCAAGGGCTACAGGATGAAGTGTAAATGAAGAAGAAAGTAGAATATGAGAGCATGGGGTAATAAAGATTTGATTAGCAATCATGTTTTTACATAAAAGGTTTAATTAACACTAGATCATTTTCCTATTCCTGCTGGCCATTTTCAGGACAGTGATATATTGCTTTTTTGCAGTGAGCCATGCCACCAAATAGAAGGTGTTATGTTTTCATTAGATACAGACACTTCAGCGTTATTATCTCTCACCTCAGTCTACACAGCAATACAAAACATGTCCAAATGTCATAATTTAATAGGCCAATGATATATACAGTAATTTTAAGACTATGGGATGTTCGCTTAGATGCTTTGTTTTGTTTCTTCTTAAATTGATGATAAAAGCACTAAATTGCAAATCAAATAATCAGTCAAACAGGCTCACTCCTTATGTTCTGTCTGCTTGAATACCATATTTGCCAAATACAGAATTTCATCACTTGTATAGAAGTTGTTCTTCCAAAGTGACAACCTGTTTATTTTTATGGTTTAATAATTAATGTGAGTATATTGCATAATTTTTATTTTGCTGTGTACACCAATCTTTAGTACCTTCCCAAAGACTCTCACCACTTATTATTGTAATGACATAACAGAAAATTTTCTTTTGTTATTGAATAGAGATATTTGATGGTTCTTCACTAATACAATTCTAGTCGAATAGCCTGCCACAAGGTACATGTCATTGTTCATCAATTTACTCTTTAACATGATTTTCATACCAGAATCTTAAGAATTAATAAACAGTTACGATAAAGTCAATTTCTAAGGTAAGCACATACTGAGAAGCGGCAATAGGTGAGTAACAATGTCTGAAGATGTCAGAAAACATGGAGTATATGGTAATAATTAACACCTTGGACACTGGAGGAATTAAGATCTTTACTGCATTTAACAGAATTTTATTCTATATAATTCCCAGTAGCTAAAGTTTGTTGTTTTTTTTCTAAAGTTATTTTATGTGACTAATTTGTAACTCTTTAGTGCCTGAAAAGGCTATAAGAATGAAACTTGCTTCACAGAAGAGCTAAGAAAATGTGTATCATGTAGTTACAGGATGGAAAAATTTTTAATAAAATGCACTAAAAATGATGCAGCACCATTTTGGCTACTCTTCTAGAGTCTGAGACCCATGTCTCGATTGGTAAGACAGGCCTTACTAGCAAGGCAAACAAACAGGGCATGAGATGCAGAGAAAACCCTGCAATCTTTGTAGGCTTCTTAGCTTCTCCTGTGCTAAATAAGTGCTGTTGGAGGTGGTGCTGCCACCAAAACAATTGGCAAGAAGTAAGGACAGAACAGATATTCAGGAGAAGAAATGAACAGATGCAATGACATTCAGCAGCAGGGATGACAAGGAGTGGGGACCGCAGTGAGAAAAAAAAAGGTTCTGGTACAGAATCTTGGCTAAAATATGTTGGGTTGTATTAGTGGTCACCACTTAGTCATTTCTCTCTTGTAGGGATGATTGCATTTGCCCAAGCAGGGATTCAGTAGTTAAGACATGCTTCAACCCAAGGCACAGGTTCTGTCATCCTTCCAGGAAGGATCTAATTTTTTATTATGCATGTACTGCACTAAGCGAAGGAGTTGTAAAGGAGGAGGAATTCCTATGGAGTTGAAGATGTCCGTTTCACGCTTGAAAGACATTTGATACAATATTGTCTAGGCTAATAAGATGAGAAAGATGATTTCTTGAACTCACATCATGAAAGAAAACCAATGCAGAGTGTTCACTGGCATGTGTGACCATGTCTGCTGTTTAGAGGTGGAAAAGAAGTATAGTTTCTGATGGTGGGAAGCTGAATTTTGTGTGAATTTTACAGGTGCTGCACAGCCTTTGAATTGCCAGCACTGGCAGCCTAATGATCAAAATTCCTGTTGAAAAGGATCTTGCCTAAACTATGAAAGCAAGTTCTGAATTGGTTTATTCTCTCTCCAAATCCCATGGAAAATGAGAGAAATTAATCAAGGGCAGATCAATCTTTTGAAAAAGTTAGCACTAAGGAAAAGTAAACATTTGCTCTGATGGCTCTTATTAACTGATTTTTCTATCACTTGTAACCATTTTGAGGATGAATATTCAGTTGTGGCTGTGATGGCTGTTTAGTTGCAGACAGCAGTCCATGGTACTTCAGTCAGAACCAAAGGCAAGGTCCCAAGAGAAAACGGGCTCAGCATTTTTGTCATGTTTCTTACTGAGTGTGCATTGATTTTGATAAACAGCCATTAATCATAAGATACACTGGAAATAATTTCTCAGGAATCATGTTATTGGTATGGTCTGAATTATTCTGCAATAATGATCTTAAAAATAGTAGAGGTACTGTTTAATTGGTAATTTACTTAGAACCTGGAGATTACTATGGCTCATTTATACAAGGAGCCTGCAGCTAAATATCTGTGCAGTACACAGTGCTTTACAGGTGTGTCAGATGAGATCTTTTCTCTAGAGAGCTTATTTTCTAATAAATCAGAAGTGAAACCAGAATATAAGGTAGGGAGAGCAGCAGGGGATCGGCAAATGAATTAATGGAAAAATACTTTCTGAAACCCATTTTTAAGTTTTCTTGAAAGAGAGAGGGTTTGACAACCAGTAGGCATATGATTCAACTCATTAGATAACATGTTAGAACAGCTGAAGTCAAGCCTGTAAAAAATGTCTGAGGGTGAATAAGAATAAATTTATTTTCAGAATTTGTAGTTTATGGAATAAATGGTTGGAGTAGGTGTGTTGTTCTAAGGCATGCAAGAGGGATAAAGAGCTATGCAAGAGGAGAGACAAATAAACAATATTGAATAACAGCTGTGATCATGCAGAGTAGAAGATCAATATGTGGAAAGAAAGGAGACTGTAAGTCTGTCATAGTTTGTGATTAACATTTGGGCTATAGTGACAGAAAAGAGGTGATTTGAGAAATGGAAAATTTCAGGTGGCAGAGTAAACAGCAGGAGAAAAATTAGAGCCATCCAGGAGCTATTCATGCTGGATGATCGTAAAGATACTGGTTGAAAGCAAAGGAGAAGTCATCCCAAAGACAGCATGTCCAAGTTCAGACAGTAGAAAGGCTTGAAGATAGAAACCTGAAATACATTAGTCTGGCCAGTGCAAGTCTTGTTTTTCAACTGGGAGGAGGTTTGTCATCCAGATGTTCTCCAGCTGGGATTACTTAGGATTCAGATCTTCTCTAAAATCAGCCTTAATAATTCCTCCCCGCCTCACTACTTAAGTCTATATAAAAGTTAAGATGACTGGAGTCTATCAATTATCTCTTTTCTGGTATTTGTCGTAAGGAATGATGACAGAAGTGCTTCTAGAATAGTTAAAATGTGTAGCTGCTTTCAATGTAGATTTTTAAAATTGACAGACATTACATGTTATCTCTCTCAGAAAAACTACTTGTATCCAAAAGATGCTGGTTTCCTTATTCCCTGAACAGGAAAATGAAGGCCAAAAATATTTATCTACTTTTCTCTTCAATATGCTGCCCTCCACCCCCACCAATGTCCTCATGAAATCAGCTTGGTGATTTATTATGGCCACTCCTGATATGAAACAGGTGACAGAGTAGTAAGAGAATGATTCACAGTAAGGAGGTATAGCCACTTACAGTAATTAGACTATGAATTTTAATTCAAGTCTTGAAATTGTTTGTTGTTGCAGTCACAAGAATCTGTGTGTTTTGCAGTCATGACTCCTTTTTTCTATAAAAAGAGGTCCCACCAATACTAAATGTGTATTTTTAATTGAGCAAGTTTTATTCATAACAAACTGGTGGGTTTGAACTGTAGCTAGGGAGGCAGGATTTTGCTTGATTGGGGGCTAACACAGGCTCATCACGTTTCAGTATGCTGTTTATAGAAACATGAATTGCATTTAGGACAAGGCGGGGGCCTTTCGTATTTCACTGCAAGCTGTTCTGGTGTCTGCAAAGGTGCATTTTCAAACTGATAAGTGATGGGTAGGCCCTTGAGGCCCTCTGGCTAGGGAGAAACATAATTCTCATAATTCTCTTTTGTCAGCACTACGAAAGATAAATCAAAAGGATGATGATCTTGTTATTAACATCAACTCTCGAGTCATTTTCTGAAATTCTTGCACTGTAAAAGAACACATATTAAATAACCACTTATTAAAGCTGCCAATTTTGTGTGATGAGGTCATCCTTAATTTCTCTTTGTTTAATGAACAGTAGTGGACTCCACCCCTTTTTGGAGATGTGACTGGTTTAAATGGGGAGAAGGAGAAAGGACTTCACAGCCATGTGGAGCAAAGATTCATATAGGCAATAAATTCTGTTGCTGGCTCCTGTGGTAATAAGCTGTGCAGTCAAAAGGGCCTGTGATGTGGTCTGTCTGATCAGGTAAAGAAGGCAGGGGCTCTCTCCTATAAAACATTGGGGGTTTTAGACCTGTATTTCTGAACCTGCAGAAGTCATAGACTTATACTTGACTGACTGAAAGGTGTGTTTGCACTCGACTGGATAAACGGTTCGGCTATAGATTTAATCCATCGTTAGCAGACAACTGCTTGTCCTCCTACCGTATTTGGACCAGTAAACCTTTTGGCTTAGCCTGCAAGCTCCCAATTATATTCCTGGCCAGTTATCTGCCTGAAGAAACCTGTTAGATTTACTGTGTGTAAGCCTGAAGGTGCTAATACATCTTAAAACTCTCAGCTGGAAGTAAATATCTGGTTTGTGTTTGGAATGAAATAAAATGTATTTTTTATGAGAGTGAAGGGCAAAAACATTGAGGCTGAAACTGTTATCTGTAAGGTGAAACTGAAGAAGCGTTGAATTAAAGATTAAAGCCTCAACCCTCTATAAAGAGAAAGTATTGGAAAGAATTAGAAGTTAAATGTTGTCTGCACTTGGTGGGACTCTATGTTCTAAAGCCAGTTGTCCTGAGCTTGGCCTAGGTGTCCCATTCCTCTGTAAATGTCTTTGCAACAGTGCTGCAAGCTGTCAGATGTCACACACTGCACGTGACATTTGTGCATCTGTCCTGATGACCTTTGGGGTCTCGTTTGGAGAATGTGACTTCTCGAAGTTCACTGTCATCAGTAGGGCTCTGGATAGTACCTGAGATCCTACTCTCACCTCTTCTTTAAGATACAGTCACAGTACTGTACAGTTCAAAATTCTTATTACTCAGTAAATGTGTACTTCATTAAGTGCTGATCATTTTTCCGGTTTATGATTTGGCTGGCAGAGTAGGTGGCACACAGGGGTACTTCAGCCAGAGCTGGGAGTGGGGGCCTCACAAGACTCCAAGGAGAACGGCATGTACAGGCACAGGGGCAACATGGTTCCAACCATTAGGGCCACCATGAACTCTGAGAGCCAGGAGAATGCTGTGGAAGAGTTAACGGTTCTTCTCAGGAGGCTTACATGACTCATTGGCAATATTTATCGTAATCTTGATAGATCATAGCAACCTACACCTGCAAGTGCAATCACAATGTTTGCTGTCTGCTATTACCCTTCCTTATCCATTGTTTGAACTTACACCATTAGTGTTCTTTTAAGGTAGGATCCTTGGTTTTTTGGTCTGTCTAAGGTTCATTCATGTGGGAATAACTGTCATTATTGAAATGATTTATAGTGTAAAGCACTGTATTCAGAAGATAAATTGAGTTATTCTATTTATTTTTATTACATGTTGGTTACCTTTTTATTGTGGGATGGACTCGGATGTAATTTGGCTTCAGGATCAAAAATAGGAAATTACTTTAAAATGGAAAGATAGTCACAAAGATTCAGTCGAGACTGAGAGTTCTAAGGGTTATCTGCCTTCTTTTGATGTTTTATCCCCTAGATATCATTAGGTATTGTTTCTGATATATGCTGTGGCTTTATATCTGTCCGTAAACCACTGCACAGATTATTTGCAACCCAGTAAAAAAAGCAGGAACACGGATTATATCTCTCTGACAAAAATGGGAGAGGTTTTGTTAGCTTTATAGCTGGATGTCTGCTGAATATATATATCAAGTGTACTCAACACTGGAAACCTTTCCATCTAATATAATATTTCTGGTGAGATGACAGATTGCCTGTGATAAGTGTGTAGCCATATATATATATATATATGTATGCACACACACCTTTCACAAACAGGTTTGCCGTAGTAAAAAAGAAACAGGAAAATATTCGTGTGCAGATCACTCAAATGGTGTGGTTATCTCTAGCAGTGATAAGTGGAAACTAGTAAAGACAAAGCAGAGAAACAAACCAAATCTTTTCCATTTGAGTGAAATTGTTCTGGCTGTTCTCAATTTTCATTTTGTTGATATTTTGTAGAGTGTATATATGTATGACATACCAGTAGCAGCTGAATAGTTGGTACATAGCACCAACCAAGATGATGTAGTTACCCAAACAAATGCTATAGTAAGGGCAGACAAGTAGCATATTCCAAGTTGCATATAACACATTTTTGTGGTGAAAGCATGGCTTTTTTTGCTCAGATGATGTGTTTCTGTGATGCTGTACATTTTGTTTTGTTGGCTCAGTCAAAGGCTGTCCATCCATCTTTAAATTCTTTCCACTGGGTCCAGGTGGAGCATTGCACTTGCTTTCAATTACCACTCCACGGTGAAATAAATGTCAACATTTCTGTTGACTTAAGTGGCGCCAGGATTTCACCCACACAATCTAAACTTAACATGCTTGCTATCTTTTTTTTTTATTCTCTCAGCAAGGAGGTCCTTGCAATTTCCAAAGGGCAATGAAAACAGCATGGTTCATTGTTTCTAGATTTTGGTGCATAATGAATTCATAGGAGTGAATATTGAAACAGTTGTAAAGCTCCTGCCAAAATGTCGGGTTCTTATGAGAAAAGTAAAATAACTTTCAAATCAATATGCAAGAAGTTGATCAATAACATGCGTGTTAGGAAGGTAGCAGAACACATTTGAATAAATGAACTAAAGAAAGTTCTTCTTTTGCAACAGGGCTTCTAGAGTAGTTTGCTAACTTCCTATCATGGGTGATTTCAACATAGATTTCAATGGAGCTTGGACTATTGAAGCAACTAGCTCATTCTTGAAGATCTTTTGTTATTTTTAAGACATTGAATTAGCTCATTACTGCTGAATATGTAGTGGAAAATAGCATCTGTTTACAGTGCAATAATACAAAAATTACTTACCAGTAACAGAATAGGGAGCAATTTGCAAAAGTTAATCATATTTGTGCACTTGTCTGCAAAAAGTAAATTGTTAATACATACCCAAGGGAAAAAGCACTTACTGGTTTATGCAATTTAATAGTAGTGTTAAGCATAATATAGTAAAGAAATTTTTTTAGGATTCAGTTTTAAAAGTCATAAGGACATGAACAGCATAGCTGTCCCATGTTGCTCCTTCACCTGTACTTAGTGATGGTTGAACTCCAAGAAGCATCCTGAAGCTCATTGTGCCCAAATCAGTGTCAAACTGTCCATATACCCCAAATGTATGACACCAGCTTAGAAACCCACTAAGACATTTCCTTAGTGAGAGTTCTGTCTCTTCATTTAGCTAGAAATTTTCAGTAGGATGTCCTCCATCATGTAAGTTTGGGGTGATGCAAAGCATACTGAGGCATACTGAGAATTATCACAGCAGTGAGACATCGTAGGTGTAAACGGAGAGCTTTTCACAATTTCAGGTCATCGTTGGAGGTGAAATTAAAGATTCTTATTTTCATTTTATTCAAAAAGGATTCAGAAATCTCTACAACTTTTTACAGAATCCAGTTTTCCAGAAGTAATTTTGTAGGCACCAGGGTAGACATGTTAGCCTTTCCTTAGCCCTGCTTGGTCTCATTGTGCCATATTTGCATGTCCCTTGTGCAGACTTTTTCAGGAGATCCTTTTTACCATGAATGCTATGTGTGAACTTGCAGTGTTTCTCCCCTGACATTTTCTTTTTCTTCAGAAGTCTAGAGAGGAATGCTTTGTTCTGAATTTGCGTCTCAATACAAAACTTTGAAAGGGGTTTAAGTCTGTTGTTTAAGAAGAGTATACATTTATACATAGAATCATAGAAGGGTTAGAGTTGGAAAACACCTTAAAGATCATCTAGTTTCAGCCCCCCTGCCATGGGCAGGGACACCTTGCACTAGATCAGGTTGCTCAGAGACCCATCCAACCTGGCCTTGAACACTTCCAAGGTTCTCTGGGCAACCTATTCCAGTGTCTCACCAGCCTCAGAGTAAAGAATTTCTTCCTAATATCTGATCTAAATCTCCCCTCATTCAGTTTAAAACTGTTACCCCTCGTCCTATCACTACACTCCCTGATAGAGTCCCATCTTTCCTGCAGGCCCCCTTTAAGTACTGGAAGGCTGCTAGAAGGTCACCTTGGAGCCTTCCCCTCTCCCCCCTCTCCCCCCTCTCCCCCCACATGCATGCACACACACAAGCTATGTTAAAGAAATGGTATTAATGTTGCAAAGTTGAGATTTAGGGAAAAAGTAAGAAATACTGAAGTTGAGTTCCAGTTTTGTAGATTATATTAAAGTTATGTACCAACACAGTTTTAATTAATACCATTTTAATTACCTTACCATGTGATACTGCCACAAAATCCATGCCTTATTTAATACCTCTGATGGATTTACACTGGACTGGACTAAAACTCTAATAAAACGGTCTTAATCTGGCAGATTACTGGAATAAGAAAAAAAGGTTGTGTTAGAGTGGTGGTTTGCCATCTTGAGGGGGAAGGATTTTGATTCTTAGCTCTGAATACCCGTAGAAGAACAGATAAGTCATTTAAACTTTGCACTACTGGTATGTAGTTAATTGTTTTCTCACTTTAACTGTCTTGGAGATCACAAGCAGTGACAGCTGCAGACAGGATCTGACTTGTATATTACACGC
>VYXH01012388.1:76243-113388 GCA_013397275.1 Burhinus bistriatus | reverse complement strand
GGGCTTTAGCTTTCCTAACCTGATCCCTGGCTGTCCGGACAACTTCTCTGTATTCCTCCCAGGCTACCTGTCCTTGCTTCCACCCTCTGTAGGCTTCCTTTTTCTGTTTGAGATTGTCCAGGAGCTCCTTGTTCATCCATGCAAGCCTTCTGGTGTTTTTGCCTGACTTCCTCTTTGTGGGGATGCATCACTCTTGGGCTTGGAGGAGGTGATGCTTGAATATTAGCTAGCTTTCTTGGGCCCTTCTTCCTTCCAGGGCTTTACCCACTTTACTCTACCAAGCATATCCCTGAAGAGGCCAAGGTCTACTCTCCTGAAGTCCAGGGTATAGAGCTTACTGTGTGTCCTCCTCACCGCCTTGGGGATCTTGAAGTCCACCATCTCATGGTCACTGCAGCCAAGGCTGGCCTCGAGCTTCACATTCCCCACCAGTCTCTCCGTGTTGGTGAGAACAAGGTCCAGCATGGCATTTCTACTCATTGGCTCTTCTGTCACTTAGAGAAGAGTGTTATCATTGACGCATTCCAGGAGCCTTCCGGATTGCTTATGCCCTGCTGTGTTGTCCCTCCAACAGATATCCGGGTGATTGAAGTCCCCCATGAGGACCAGGGCTTGTGAACGTGAGGCTGCTCCTATCTGTCTATAGAGGGCCTCACCTGCTCCGTCTTCCTGGTTGGGTGGTCTGTAGTAGACTCCCACTGTAATGTCACCTGTCCCTGCCCTCCCTTTAATCCTGATCCATAAGCTCTCAGTCAGCTCCTCATCCATCCTCAGTCAGAGCTCCATGCACTCCAGCTGGTCATTGACATAGAGGGCAACACCCCCTCCTCATGTCCCCTGCCTGTCCTTCCTGAAGAGCCTGTATCCTTTCATTCCAACACTCCACTCATAGGAGCCATCCCACCACGTCTCTGTGATGCCAGTAAGATCATAGCCCTGCAGCTGTGCGCACATCTCTAGCTCCTGTTGTTTATTCCCCGTGCTGTGTGTGTTTGCATAGAGGTATTTAAGTTGTGCCCCAATGAAGCTAATTTACTGGCAGGAGTGGCTAGTATTCCTTTATGCTGCACTCCACATGCTCTCCTGCTGACCTGCAACCCTTCTCCAGGTTCTGGGCATCTATTACTGGTATTGGCATCGTACTGGGAGAAGTGGGATGGATTCCAGTTCCCTTCCCCTGGCAACTCTATTTTAAAACCCTCTTCACGAGCTTGGCAAGCCTCTGCCCAAAGATGCTCTTCCCCTTCTCTGACAAGTGGATCCCATCAGTCCCCAGTAGACCAGGTTTCTCAAAGCGAGTCCTGTGGTCTAAGAAGCCAACCTCCTGGCTGTGGCACCAGTCCTCTTGCAATTTCCACAAACACATCTGCTTGTGGAAATGGCACCTGTTAAATAAATTATTTTTAAAGGATAGAAGGAAGAGAAATCTTGAATATTCTTCATTTTTCATTCAGGTACTTCAATACCTCATTAGTTCTGATAGTATAATCTCTTCTTGGTTAGTGATGTCATCAAGTGTCCATGGCTAAAATTTTATAAAAAGGAAACAAAAAGTCTTTTGTTTCACACAAGTGTTGTGTAAATTAAGCCAGCATTTCTTCAGGTGTTAAGGTCATGCCTGCAAGGTTAATTTAACCTTCTTTTATTAAATTACAGTGCTTTTTAATCATTTCAGGAGCATTCCAACATTTGGTGGACATGGATGGAAAAGTGTTAAATGTTACTGACTTAATTGTACTAATTTACACATCTCAGATCTCTGTAATTCTTAATTCTGAGATGTGAGAAGTTTGAGGGTTTTTTGTTTCATTTGAGTTACAATAGATTGATGGGAATCAGCACTGAGCAATAACAAAAGCAAGAACAGCACAAAAACAATAAATAAGTATAAATATGTTAATAGATATTGTGAATAGGTATGAAGGGTTTTGCCTGCTCCAAAGAGTTTGGAGTCTCAGCATTAAATTTCAGTACCATTTGGAAATCTCACTCTTTCAATAATCTCTGCCCAAACAGATCTAAAACGTGAAATGATGTCTTAGGTTTTAAATCAGAAAGGGCTTTTTTACCTATCTAGTTTGACATTTTTTGTATTACACACCATACAATTTCATGTAGCTGTTCAGTTTTGAACCTGATAACCTGTGCTTGACTAAAGGAGATGAGAAACAAAAGCCAATGAGACTAAACTTGAAATATAGAGCATCTCTTAGGCACTGATCCTATAACACTTCAGCATATAAAATGTCCTGTTGATTTCAGAGGGGCTACTCTTATGCAGTAAGGTTTATAAAATTGCAACCAGTTTCTCGTAGCTTCAGTAAGTATTTGGTTTTGGTCAATGGACAAAAATAGATTTTCAGATTTCACTGTAATGCGAGGTAGCAGGAACAAAGGTTTGTAGAAAGACAAAATGTAACTGGAGTGTAAACAGTAGTGCCAGAACATACTCGTTGAGTTTTGTGTACTGCTTTGTACTCCTAACCATGGCTTCTTACATAGAACCTAACAGATAGCTTAAAGGACTGAAAGATGCTGACCTGTCAGCTTCGTACTGGAAGATATTTTTTCCTGTTCTGTATTGATGACAGTACCACAACCTACTTGTGTTAGTAAATCCCATTTTTCAGTCTGCACAACTTTTGGAACAACTCTCCTTGAAAAGAGAGATGGGGGAAAGCATCTGTCACTCGTTTTCATTAGCCAGTCCAGCCCAAACCACGACATCTATCCACATATATGTATTACTTTAAGAATAAACAATTGATTTCATAAGTAACTTGCATTGCAAGTAGGTCTGTGTGCACTATGTATATCTAAAGGAGGTTATTCAAAGTACTAAGGTTCTGACCCTGCAATAGTTGGTAGAACTTGTGTGCTGGCAAACCTTGTATCTATATGCAGCATCTCATGGACTTCAGTGGGGCTCTGAATGTGTTCACAGAGTCACCCAAGAATGACTGAAAGCAAGGCAAAAGGAACAAAATTATGTACAGAAATAAATATAACTGTATTGTAAAATGACTGATCTCCAAGTTTTCCTATGTCTCACAAACCTTTGTTCTTTCTGGATATTTTTATTGTTTTTCTCATATTTTATTCTTGGCTAATCATTGAGATAAAACTAGTTTTAAGGCAAATTTGCTTCCATGGTATGCCGATAGTTTCTATCACCACTTAGGCATTTATTTTCTATTAATATTAGTCTCTTATATAAAACTTCTTTTTTTTTTTTTTTTAAGCAGGAAATAGCTTTTGTTCATTTTACTTTGTTTCTTCCTCTCTCTTTTTCATGTAACATATATTGCCTCCCAAAGAGAGAAGTCCTGTGGATAAACCTACAGTAGGACTTTTTAAGCAAACCACTAGTATAGGACTCTTTTACAGATAAAGATTTGTCTAAATGAGCCAGGAGCTAGTGAGTGGACTGTTCTTTTATTCCAAGAAAACACATTGCCTCTCCATGGATGTTTCTGCACCTGGAAGGCTTGGATTCCTCTTGGAGTATGAGGAGAATGAAAGAATCTGTAAATTCTTCAGTCTTAGTCCTAGCCTTAAATTACCAATCTTTGTGCAGCTGTGAAAACTTTCCACAGTGGAAAAGTTTGCATAGAATTTTACATACGCTTACGGCCTTCTACAAGAAGGCTGGAGATTTAACCTGGGAAGCACCTAACTACAGCCAAGTCCACAAAAAACACAGCTAGAATCAGGAAATTTGAGCATTTGTCTTGCTTATTTATGGGTTTTGAATTTCTACTTATGGGTAGGAGCTGATCTAAAGGATACAGGCAAGATTTATATCAAAATAACTACTGAAATATAAATTGAAAATCCAAAATGAAAAATTTGTTTAACTGTATATCGGAGTAGAAGAATCAGAAAGTTGAATCCACATTTTTCTAAAGACAGACTTGAAATTTGGAAAACTTCTAATAACTGTAGTATTAAAAACAGTAATTTCAATAAAAGTACTAAGATTGTGCTTAAAAGCACAGTGAAAATATCTCCATGTACTCTCTTCTGTGTTTTTGTACATACAAGTTGTATTAACTTGTTTATAATTTCAAATATAAAGTTCAAATAGTACTGACTTAATGGGAATTTAAATATGCGCTTTTTAAGCTTTTCCTGTTTTCTGTGAAATTTCTTGTACTAACTTTCTGCCTTGCTTACCACTGTTCTTCCCTGATGCTTTGATTCAGGCAAAAAAACCTGAAACTCAGAATTCAAGGAGATTGCTGTTATGAATGTAAACAGACAAAAATGGTTTCCGTGGCAACAGAAACCAGGTGAAAACACTCAAGTGAGCTACACTAAACACACCCACTCAACTTTCTTTAGTTATCAGTTCACAAGCTGGATGCAGAGGGAATCAAGTGTCTTATGCTCAGTCAGCGTAAAGTTTCTAAACGAAGGGAGGCTCTGGGCAGGTAAGTGTATGTGTACACCCTTGACTCCCATCAGCTGTTGTGAACTGTGACAAACTGAGATTCAAAAAGGTGTTGGCTACATATCCACCATCGTCATTCCTTTTCAGATGACACCAGAAAAGACTGAACTTTTCAACACTATTCAGAAAATTGCCATTTTTAAAGCAGTTATTTTAAATTCAACAGCTTCCGTTGTTTTTAAGTAAACATTGTTTGTGTATAACCCGAACATTGAATTAGATTTACTTTATTAAACTCATTATTAAGTAAATCACAACCATATTGAGCTTATTTTCTTTGTTGTTTCATAGATAGATTGTATGTCAGCTTCCACTTTTAGGGTTGCCATTATTGACATATTATTCAAAATGTGTTAACTAACATGATGAATAAAAGCTGTGTGGGTGTGTCTACTGCTAGTGGAGGGAAGCGGGGTATATTTCTACAAAATTATAAGAGCATATATCATTTGCTAAAGTTCTCAGTTCCAGATACGTCAGTTATAAATTCAAAACTGGAAGCATATATGTTATATTTACTAAGCTGAATTAATACATGGTTTATTTTATCATATGTGTAGCACAGCAGCATGTATGGATTAACCTTCTATCTCATTCTAAGATTAATCTGAGATTAATCACTTGGTTAATCTGAATAAAAAAAAAAAAAGTTTAATATTCTCTTGAAACTCTTGACTACAATAAGATTTACCAAGGGGAAAATAAATGATGCTGCCAATTAACACAGTCAAGATGAGAGTCAATGTTAATTTCATTGATTATACCAGTTTTCAAACAAGCATATTTCATCTCTCCATCAAAAGAGCTCCCCAAAAAGCAACCATTATTACTATGGAAGTATGTATTTAAAAACTTCCAGAGACCAGAACTTGATAACTTTGTCAAAATGAGTTTAAAACTGATCTGCCTTAACAATAGAAAGGATAAAATAGATGGTAAAGCAAATATTCTGTTTACTGAATTTCAACATGCAATGAACTTCTGTTGTGCTGCATGAAGTACTGGTGTCCTTAAGAAAAAAAAAAAGCCAGGTTTGGGAAGAGATTGATTACTTGAGCTATCTTCCCTTCAGTATATATATTTTGACGCTGTGTATGTCTACTTGGAATGCAGTGTGACGTGTGTTATATCTAGGCAGTTTTTTGTATCTTGTTTAGATAGTTTCAGGTAATGCCACACTCCATGGCAGCCTACAGTCCAAGCAGGTGCACCGTCCTCAAGATCCTGTGTTACGGGACAAGCGACATTAAGTAGGATATTTTGACCTTCTGCATCTGACCAAGATAAAATAGCTTCTCCTTTCCATAATGAAAATATTTGATTTTACTGTAGGATGGATAAGAATGGGGTTGATGCCATTCTCCCACAATGTGATGCAGCCTCTTGCCAGATGCAGTCTCTCACCATGATATAAGCGCCTCGGGAAGGAGCCCAAGCACAGGGAGGGGGATGGAGCAGCTTTGTTAATGCAAAGGAGATAGTGAGCTCAAAAAGCACCCATTCGCTCCAATCCTTGAGTCTCAGGGTACATTCATGAGCGTATTGTATAAATGCTTTATGAAGGAGAAGAGGGGACAGAAAGTTTTTCTTTCCATGGAAAGAGAAAATTAAATGCCTGGGAATTACCATGCTGGGACATTTATTTTATTCTGCCATAAAAATGGAGAAATGTTTTCTTTCCTGCAGAAAGTCCTTTTTGGTACTTGCTCTGTTATTGTATAAAGGCCTCTAGGGAAAGGGGCAAATTAATTGGTCATAGTTTAGGAGGCAAAAGCCTTCTCTCAGAGCATATCTGAAAGAAGTCATATTACACATGTCCTTGGTGTTTTATACCACAGTTACGTCTGAGTGTATAATATAATTAGATCTCTGGCTCTGTGTTACAGAGTTGTGTTGATGACAGAGTGCACAAAAAATTGAAATGACACAATTCAGAAGATAAAGGTAAGCTTAGCAGAAGGCAGAAATGACGGCAGGCAACATTTATCTGCACTGTAATTGACTGCAGATTGAGTTTGTACGTATCAGGCAGAAATCAGGATACTCTTCTTATTCGATATGAAACATGTCATCGTGTTGACATCACCTTTGAAAATTACATTATACGTCTTCACTTAACCTCCTGTTCTGCAAAGGCTTGCACAGGTACTTAGCTTGTTTGTCTCTTGTACTGTGAGCCTGTGAAGCCCTGCTGAAGTCCATAGAATTCCTCTGTTTTCTAGGAAGTAAGCGTAGGACTTGTGAGTAGTCCTGAATTTCCTGCATGTACTCACTAGGCAAAAAAATCAGTAGGCCTTGTAAGAAATTATTTTTTAAAATTTAAAATAGCCTCAAATAAAAGCTTACCTCAGCGCAAAAGACTAAAATGCCCTTCTCGTTTTATCAGATGTGGCTCACAGTAAAAGCCCTGCCCTAGACAGAACCAGCTGTTGGGCATCTCAAGGCTGTTGGACTTTCTCTCTGTAAACTTCTCCAATTTACATACTGGAGAAGTTGCCTGGAGATCAGCTCAGGTTATGTAAACAGCACGTACCTGATAGTATACAGATGTCTCAGCTGCATACTGCAGCCTTCCCTGAGCGGTGCTGTCATCACTGACTGGCCAGGCGTTGGAGTCATTAGAAAAAAATACGATGCTTGTTCCAAAAATAAAAAGGTCTTTTTATTTTTATCACTTTCTTATGTGCTTAGAACATCTGTAAAATTGTATTTGAAGTACTTATTGACAGCTCAACTTTAGGAAAATACTCTAGAGCTTCTATGATATTCACTGCACTTTTTGAAAAAATAGTTCTTTTCTTTGAGCTGGCTTTTATTATGAAGGTATTTCCTAGAGGGAATGACTGAGGCAGGAGAACTTCTTCTTGTAAGAAGACAGTAATATGAGGTAGACCGGGAGGGATATGAAAAGGATAGAAGGTGCAGTGCTGCTAAATTGAAAACTCTCTGAAAATAGGAGGAGACCCTTTTTGTCTCAAAGCACAAAATTAAACACAATGTTTTTGTTGGACCAATGCCTAAAGAACATAAGTGAGAAGACATATGATTCACTGAAGTACGTTAGTCAGACAGACAAACATATTTTGAACACTTCCATGTAGATATGATGACTGTAATTGTAAGAGAATACTGTCTGGATTGTTTAAAATATTTCATCTTTCTCATCGTATTTTACATATTGCAATTTGCCTGGTAATATCATGTCCTTATGGTAATTGTGGTACAATATTGCACTTAAGCAAAGAAAATACAGCTGAATTTTGACACTATGGCGGTTATTTCTAACTGCTCACACCTGCATATAGAATTTTTTTATTCTTTTATGGTGTATGTATGTCTGTGTGTTCATAACATATATATACACAATAAATGTTTATATAGACAAATACATTTTTTATATTCTAACAATTTGGGAAGGTTACAAAATGTAAGGATTAGAAAGATCCCAAATTATTCAAGATAGGTCCATGGAACCAGAGGAAATTATTTGTTTTGCAAAAGAGATGCTTAACCTGACTTGTACTGCTCAAATAGGCAAGACTGCATTACAAATAATGTCTACATGTAATTTGCAGGATCATAGCCCTCAAAATTTAGTTAAGGATCCTTGAGTTTTCAACTTCAGATACAAAGTAATAATCTACCTTTTACTTTCATGTTAGACATCTTTTTCAAGAATGGATATAGTTTCTTAAAGTTCACTGTAATGTTGCACCAGCAATATTTGACGTATTTATCACTGATTGCATCACACATTTGCTGACAGTGACTTGTCTTCACAGTGCTAGGGTTAATTCTGTGTATCAAACATGGAAACTATGACGTGAGAAGCAAACTTGGGAACTATGATGAAAGAAGGAAGTAAGCTCTTTCTTAAGGTATTCTTCTCTGTGTTCTTTTGTAATCAAAGAGAAACAGGATTTAATGTTAGAGACGGTTTAGGATAGCTGATTCACTATGATTACAAAGTGTTCTGTAGTCTTTTTCGCTTGAGAGAACATCTCATTTTAGATCAAACAGTTGTTTCTCAAAAGGGGCTGGCTTCCATCAGGATGAGCAATTATAAAAGTCAGTACCCCTTTACGAAACATGGAAAAGGGAATCCTCCCTTGATTCCCATCAGCTTCTGTAAACATAGGGTTTCACCTGTAACCTCTGCTCATAACTCATCTGAGAACAACTTCTAGCGCAACTTGGTAAACATGTATATATTACCTTCTTGGTTTTTGCAACTGTTGAACTCTGAAGTGTTCCAGAAGGAGACCCCTTCTCACCTTTCTGAAGTCTCTTAACTCAGTTAATTGTCATGGTTGACACCAAGAAGTAGGACTAACTTGTCTTTCACTCTTCTGCTCTCTCTCGATGTTTCTTAATTCTACATGAAAGTTGGGAATAATTGCATTTTATAATCTATCTTATTTTTGTATTTAGTCTACAAGTAAATAACATCTAAGTAATGAGTTTTATAAGCTACAAGTAAATGCCATTTAAGCAGTGAGGATTATTTTAGTTCTCTTACGGCTGCAAGAAATGATTCGTGAGGTACCATATTTTACGTTGCGGTGCTGAAAAAGATATTTGTGGATATTTTCCATTTCCTACATCTTACTCTTGCAAGGAAAGATAATGACAGACCTGTTTGTTGGGGCTTTTTTTAGGGTTCCTGTTCAGTTGTAAAAGTTCAGCATAAGCTAATTTGGAGGTGGTTAAATGTTTAGGAGCAATCTGTCTGCTCTCACATAGAACTACCATTAAACATGCCAGCTACAGTTATATTAAAACAAGCTCAGATGGTATCGTGTCACCACAGAGGACGGAGATTTAAACTTTGCAATAAAAAAGGCGTAAAGACCTTCCTTAAGTAGAGGCTGGGTAAACTGGCAGTGCTCTGTGGGAAGTGGGTAATGGACAACTCTGTGTAGCAGCCGTCGTACTTGTAAATTTGAGCAATGTGTTTCTGCTTTAGAGCAATTTCATTCCTATATTTCAGAATGCTGAAAAGATCACCAATTTCTACATAGGCCCTCATTGTATATTCCTTATGCATCCAACACTCTGCTTGAGTTGTGGTTTGTGAAACTGTAGCTGTGAGAATTTGGAGGGAAAAGAACTGTGGATGCAGGAGACATAAACCTAGGGTGCTTCAACAACAATTCTGTGAAAAAAGTTGAGCTGTGTATCAAACTAATATCAACATTCATAATTCAGTATTAAGGATCATGTTCTGACTACCTTTCTGATATTTGAAGAATGACACTATTAGTTAGTGAAAACAAGTGCAGTCAGAATCTGGAGCTGACTGATAATTAAATTTGACTAGAAACTGTAAAAATAGTTGACATGATAGTGACACGAGGATGTACTGTATAATGTTGTTTTTAATGCATCATCATAACTTGACACTGGTCTTTCAGTTTAACAATAATTAACATCTCTTGACTGTTTGTATTTGGCTTACAATATGTCTCAATGTTACATGTTGGGAATTGTAAAAAGGTGCATGATTGTGCTGTTTCTGTTCAAGTTGTTTCTAATTAATAACTTCACTGTCCAGTGTTCTTTCAATAAGGGTACCTAATACAATATTTACATTATTTTAGGTATAGAGAAACAGTCTTTTCAACCAAACTGAATGATGCTTCTCAATATACAGCAAGAATGTATGCATGTGTGTCTATCTATGCATGCATACACATACACATATATGTGTCTATTGGTTTGAACAAGGTCTCTCACTTCTTTCCTAGTCACCTTGAGCTTCTCAAATCTCAGGCATCTGGAAGGAATCATAACTTTTCATGAAAGCTGAAAGTCATAGATCTCGAGATTAACTAATGGATACTCTCACTGTGATATTCACTAGAACTTCCTCTCTCCCCAGAATTCAGCACATTAAATAACATTAAATAAAGGTCTAATGACCAGATGCCAGGTAATGCAGGATTCTTCTACCTGCATGAGTGGTTTAGTCAGTTGAGTGACTATGTTATTTTATCCCTTTGATCCTTTGAGTTTGTAGCCACTGAATTACATATGTGTTTTTTTCTTCTGATTCCACAACAGAAAGCATTTACCTTTCTTTTATGTTCTAAGTATCTGCTGTTGTTTCATGCCAGAAACAAAATACTGACCTTTGTGGGTCCTTGGGCTGACCCAACTATGTTGCTTTTCATTTGTTCAATTCTGTAGTAGCTAAATTTTGACTATTTTTCTAGGGTCTTAATAATTTCTCTTTCAAGTAAAAAAGGAATTGCTTTCAATAAAGTTTGAAGTTCAGCAGTTAAAATATAAGAAGGTTTTCAGGTTGTTAACTTACTAAGTGGAAGACTCTCTTTCTTATAAGAGTTTAAATAATTAGAGAAGAAATAAACTCTGAATGTTCATACTAATTCCAGTGGGTTTTGTATAAGGTTTAATCTTATACTTCAAATACTATTCTTAAAATATATTTGCAACATAAATTAAATGAAGAAAAGTTGATATTAATTCTTAGAATAATAAAGATACTTTCAGTGTAATACATAAATCTTAATAGCAATGCACATACAAATCTATTTTAGCTTAAATGATATCAAGTGGCCAAAATATATTTGGGACTGTGACAGGATTTGTGTGAGCTTTCTCCTTTGAAAGGATGCACCTGGCTTTGAATTTCAAACACTACCTTTTGTAGCAGGTGGACAAAAGTAATCGGGTTTTGGTTTGTTTGGTTTTTTTTGTTTTTTTTTTCTTTTAAGAATGCCAGCTAATTGCATGTCTGCCTCACATTCAGTTAAATCCTTGGTGATGGGCTTTGAAGAGAGTGTTTTATGTTTTGCTTTCTTTTGTTTGGGCTTTGGTTTTGGTTTGGGGGTTTTTTGGTTTGTTTTTTACCGTCAGTCTTTGGTGAGAAGTTCCTGATACCGCTGTTAATAGTAAACTGGTCTTTGGAGGAAACTTTGACAAAATCTTGAGTTTGAAATAGAAACTGGAAAAGTGCAAAGCTACTGGGAGGAGAGTGCCTTCCTCCCCGTTGCCTGAGAATGAATTTTCTTTTTGTGAGAAAGCAAAAAAAATCTTGATAGAAAAACTAATGGTAGCATGGTAGACTAAAACAACCTTATTTTGGTCTGAAAGTAATATACTATTATACAGTAATATACTGTATTTATCGAATCGGGGTTGCTTGAGTATTTTTTCCATTGTTTTCCAAGCATCATTCTAAATATAATTTTCTGTTTGGTCCCTACTCGGATAATGTGAATGGTACCCATTATTGAAAGGTAGTCTGTATTTGTACTAATACAGAGAATGCCAGTATAGAAATGAGCCTGATTGCATGGTTCATTTTGTTCTCCTTTGTAGAGCCAGGCTGCGGCCCACTACAAAGGCACTAAACATGCCAAGAAGCTCAAAGCACTGGAAGCCATGAAAAATAAGCAGAAATCTGTTACTACCAAGGACAGCGCAAAGACTACCTTCACTTCCATCACTACCAATACCATCAATACCAGCTCTGACAAAACAGGTTAAGCGACAATCTTTGTTGGTTTTGTTTGTTTTGGTTTTTTTCTTGTTTAATTCCATGTCTGTTTGGTTATGTGCTTGCCACATTGATTCATGCTCGATCCATCTTTCTGTGTAATACTGATTTCTTTCAGTCCTCTCAATAGGCTGGTGAGAGTACGATAGTCACGTAACCGATTTCTCGTAGTGAAAAGAGGCTTGTCATTCTTTTAGGACAGAATGCAATACTCATGACTGGTTTAATCTTTATAGTGGCTAAACTGTTACATATCAACTGATCTAAACCTCCTAGTCTATACGCAGTGTCTCTCTATAAATAATTACATATGGCACGTTTCTTTTAACTACAAACAATGTAGCAAATCGCACTACTTGTGTCTAGAAGCCTCTTACACAAGCATTGTTAGTAAAAACCTAATTTTCATAAATTTCAAACATTGCATTATTTTTTTAAAAATGGCTATTGCATGGTTCTGAGCTGGAAAATAGCTGTATAACCTCTATTCCTCACAATCAGGTAAGTGCTATCGATGACAATTCTTCTGCTTCAATGAGTCTTCAGACTTAAATAATATCCTTAAAATTATTGTGTGGGTAAAAGGTACCCCTTTGCAAATAAAATCTATGTGAGTATTTGGTAAAGTCAACAGGATTTGATTAAGCTTGCATCATAAATATGTGGCTGTTGTACCAGAAGTTTTGAAGGAAGGTTGTAAGTTCACTGCAGAGTAGCCTACTATCTCAGAAGATATGACTGCTTTTGTGTATGAAGGGATACAGTTTGCATATTTAGTCACAATCAGTCCCCCTTCCCCAAACAAGCCAAACCTAGCCACAGCAAAAAAGACAAAGCTGTGAAACAGCAGAGATCTTTATACTGATGCTGAAACCTGCTCATTTGGAACCACTTCTGATGCAGTAAGTTTAGCATTGTAAATGGATGCGCACTAACCAATTCTAGTATAACAAAAAACTACCTTGCAGACGTGTAGTACTTTCCTTAAGATACATCTTTGCTATATTTGTTGTAGACAGATACCTCTATGTCTATCTTTCTCTCTGTATATCTTTGTTATAGCCCTTTATTACAGACAGCATATGTTTTTATGGAGGTTTATATCCTAATTAGAATAGAATTGCTTTAAAAAACAATTGTTACAATATTTTTGTGTTTGTTACAAAAAAAAAAAAAGAAAATATTCTGAGTACTTTTATTTCTATGATGAAAGAAATGAAGCATGGGAGAATAGGAACAAGGATGGGAAATGTCAAAAGTTATTTACGAAAATATATGTGTTTCTAAACGTACTAATACCTTTAAAAGTTTCTCCTGCTGTTACGTGTTAGCATGTTCAGAACAGTAAGGGGGATGTTCTATGGAAAGAGTGATTTATTGTTTACAAAATACGATCTAGCAATTGGAGAAAATAACTGAAGAAAAAAAGAGATCTCTTAAGCTTTAAAATGTATTATTCAAAAGTTTTTTTTCTTATGCTGTGTAAGTTTGAAGGATTTTCCAAGGTGCCTTAAAATCAGTCTGGGTCTTTCCATCAGGCTTTGAATTAGATCCCTGGCAAGATATATGAACTGTCTTGTATCCAAGGTTAGTAGTCTAAATCAGTTTTTATATCAGCATAAGTAAGAAAACATCAGAAAACCAGTTGCAAACAAAAGCAACGGCCTATGCAGGAGTTTCCTCAGCTTTATGCATTGTTTGTGACTTCCTGGATTAATTTTATAGAATGTGTGTATGCATGTATGTATGTACATGTATACATATATGTATTCTGTGTTAGAAGTGCTGACCTTAATGGCATTCTACAAGACACATATTGATTTTAATTGACAAACAGCCCAAAATCTGACAAGTTCACAAAATACTGAGAGCCATATTCAGCTGCTGGCAAAAGCCCTATTCAACTGGTGGCCTTCAAAGAAAGGCAGCCAGTTCTATCCAAATGCAGTTGTTACAGGTCACCATTAATGTGACTGGCAGTAGAATAGCATCCTTGGTGTAAATTATCCTTTGTAGAATCAAGCATATATGCATAGCGGGAGGAAAAAAAAAAAAGGAGAAAAAGAAAGAAAATTTTGGGTAGCCAAAAGGATGAAATTTTCTGTTAAACTTGACAAGTTTAAAATTTCATAAATTGGATTTTCTTTCCCTTCCAGTAGTTCTGTGTCTTGTATTTGCTTGGTAGAACTTTTAAGGTCAAAATGATTTCTGAAAGCCAGAATAACATCAGAATATACTGCACTGTGTGAGATTGCACATTTGTAAATAACTATTATAAAAGTCAGCAGCATATTCTGATAGTAATATGCAGTTTTGAGGGAATAATTGTACTAATGAATAGAATTCATTAACTAATCTTTCATAACTACAAATAAGTTCTATTAGTATGTCCCTGCACTTGTGATCATTTAGAACAAAAGCTTTTTCTACAGTATTTTAAAGCTGTCTGCTGAAGATTAATACTTGATCCCAAATACTCTGAGGACAGGGTCATGTTCATATCACCTCCAATATATCATGTACAGCTGTGGTTAAATGGTGAATTACATGTCAGTCACAGCACATTGGTCAGGTCTTCAGTTCACTGGTTCTGTGTACCCATAGCAGCTCCAGCAAACAAAATGTCATCAGGAAATCTGCAGTGCCATGCAATGAAGATTATGAAAAAGACCACACAGTAGACGAACTGATTCAAGAGCTAAAACAGCAATTTATGTTGCTTTTTCTGGAACTATTTTGTTAGATGTGGTGCTAGCATGTGCTATTGTAATAAATAATGGAGACTGTGCAACCCACAATGTAAGCGGACTCCTTAAAACCATTCGTAAATGATTCCTGGTGGTTAAATTACGTGTTAAGGAGAAAACATAAAATATGGGGTCATTTTCTCATTCGGTGAAAGTCACTATTTTTTTTATCCCTTTAAACAAACTTTTAAAATTATTAGAAGGCTTGAACTTGAGAAGTCTTTGGGGGAATGAAATATCATGAAGAGTTATGTTGGCAGTCACATAATGGACAATGCCATTATCAACACATGGGAACTTTGTTACCAGTTATACCATTTAACAACCTTCTTTCATCTGTATTTACCATTTATTATGTGATACCTGTAGTCACTCAGGACAGAAAAACAGAAGGCGTGACCATTCCAAAGCCCGCTTTATGGTAGTATACACACCAGATTTCCGTATTTCTTGATTCTCCAATTCAAGGATGGCAATAAAAATTCATATTTTCACCACATATTAACATACATGCATACATATTCCCTGACATAAAGTTCTTAAAAATCCTTGATAGTTTTACAAATTGCCCCTCCTTTCTGCCAAGATATATTTTCCTCATGAAGATGCTTCACACCTTCACTTTGGCTGTAAGGACAGATACTTTAGGAACACTTTTCAGGATATATTTGGAGAGAGTGTGTTCTGTCATCCTAACTGTATGTGCTGTCCAGTAAAGTCATTATCCCGCACCTGGACTTTTTTAATCTAGAGAGTGTCCAAGATTATATCCATGTAAAAATTATATCCCTGTAGTTGTTGCATATGTCTAAATATTGACTTTTTCCAAAGTTATTTGAAGTTAAAAAGGGCTCTCCATGACCACATTATCATGAATTAGGTCTTGAACATTTGGGCTGTTTTTCTTTATTTATTTATTCAGCAGAGAATTCAGCATGAGTTAGATCATTTGTTGTCAACGGAGAGAAAGGAATAGATCTTTCCAAGGGGGAAAGACATGTCATTGGAAGCCATCACTATGTCAGTCTTTAATGTTGCTTTTGGATGTTATACACTATGTCTTAAATCCTATGTACTTAAATGCAATCAACAGCTCCTAAAAACAGAGAAAAATGTGATGAACAGAAAAAGTGTTTATCTGGGCCAAGGCACAGAGAAGATCATCTATCATTAGTACAGTCTTAACAGCTAAGAGACCCCTGTGCTGTCAGAGAACAAAATACTGGTGCCTGTCCTAGAGAGCTAACAGTCTACACGTAAAATGAGAGACAACTTAGGAAGATAGACACTGTTAATGTAATAGGCAGGTGTTTTAAAAGAGCAGTAGCGTAAACATGTCCCAGTGATAAAGGCATCACAAGAAATGAAAACACTGAAGGATGGATTAGAAGGAAAAGGAGGAGGGTTTTTTTCGGATACTGAATGTATGAGTGGGTAACAGCATGGGAGAAAGCATAAGTTCTCTTATTTTTCTTTCACTGGCACATATGAAAATTCTTTTCTGTGGGAAAATTTTAGTTGCTGTACCTCTTTCCAGTCCATTTTGGTTTGGGTCTTTTTTCTTTCCCCTTTTTCTTTTTATCTAAGAACAGATAGGATATTTCTGGTCAGCAGGTGAAACTTGCTCCTGAAATAACAATTTCAGGCCAGCTAGGAAAATTCTGGAATGTAGAGCAGGTGGACTGGGAGAGAGTAGTGAGTCTGGCAAGGTCTTGGGCATAAAAAAGGAAGGCAGGAAGGAGAAGGAAATCTGAAATGATGTGATAAGTCAGGGAGGAAGAAAGGAAGATGGCATGAAGTGCAGAGGTTCAGGAAGATATGTTGGAGTTTGGCAGCCACAAATACCACAGGAACACAGAATTTTTAAGGTTCTGTGAAGGGACCTCAAAAGGGACATCTGGAGATTGACAAGGTCACCCTTACAGGTCAGAACAGAGTCAGCTAGAGCAGGATGCTCAGAATCTTTTTCAGTTCAGTTTTGAATATCTTCACAACATTTTGCTGGGCAACCTCTTCTAGTGTTTGACCACCCTCAGAGTAAAAAAGAATAAAGAAGTTTTTTCTTGTCTTTAAGTCCAATCTCCTGTATTTAAGTTTGTGCCTGTTGTGTTTTTTCCTGTCACTGGGCATCACTGAAGAGAGTCTCTGGCTCTGTCTTTTTTACTCCCTGACCCCATCAGGTATTTATACACACTGCTGGCTTATGTTTCAAGTGATGTACACCAGCCCCCAGCCCAGACTGGTGTGTAGAGTTATTGCTTTCCAGTTGTGGGACTTTTGCATTTCCCTTTGTTAACTTCAAGGTACTCTTCTTGTCCTATTTCTCCAGCCTGTCCAGGTCTCTCTGAATGGCAACACACCCATCTGGTGTACCAGGCACTCCTCCCAGGTTTTTATCATTAGCAAACTTGCTGAGGGTGCACTCTGTCCCGTTGTCCGGGTCATTAATGAAGACTTTAAACAATATTGGCACCAATATCAATTCCTGGAGGACTCCACTAGTGACTGGCCTCCAACTCTGTGTTGGTGACCACAACCCTTTGAGCCTGGCAATTCAACCAGCATTTTTTCTATTATCCTTTATGTCTTTTTGTAAAAATAAAAACTAAGAAACTGTAAGAAAAAAAATAAGAACAAGCTCAAAGAAAACAACTAAAATGGAAATGAGTAAGACTTACCCAAAGCTCTAAATTCTGCTAATGCATGGCTTTAATATGTTTGCACTGGTTTCCCATTAGGCAAATCACATTGAATTTATGTAACATGCATTACTGTTATAAAAGGTATTTTACGTGCAATTAAAGTTTAAAAAAGATCATTGATGGGACTTGAATGAAGTGCAAAGCTCTTTCTCTTGCATTTTAAATTCTTTCTTTATGTCTTTCTGTTGAAATACGTGACAAATTCACTTTTTATTTTCAGAGCTGTTTTATTCTTTTTAAGTGTACTTCCTGCCCTGTTACATACTGTGTTGTCTTCGTGTATTGTGCCTTTTCTAATAATTCCATAGTGCATTTTGTCACCCTTACAACCTTTAACTGTGCTTCTATGGGATGACTCAACAGTTTACAGATACTGGGAGTAAAAGCTAATGCAGATCTGTTGCCTTAACATAGGCTTACACTGGAGCTGAAGTTGCTCTGTAGATATGTAGGGAGGGGCGATGAAGTGTTGCACAGTATGCAGGATGTCTTATGCCGTTACTGAGATGGAGAACTCGGCTTCAAATGCAAGGGGTGTTTTAACAAAACTGAATCTACTGAACTGCTTAGACTGTTCATCTGTACTTTTTGTTTTATTGCATATATGAAGGAGAGAAGGGCAGAGGTTATTAAACATAATATCCATTGAGATCCTAGGTGGAATTTCTTTGACCAACTATAGACATACATATTGACGCTAATTTCACTGGTTTTTTCTTAGTGTGAGAGGAAATGCTGTCAATGAAGTCGAGGGCACAATTCCTCTTATTCTAAAGTAAACATCTATAATAAATCAGATGAATGGTGAAGACCTGAGAAAAAGTATAAAAACGCCTGTGGTGACTAGGTCAGATATGAACTGCTATGCTGATACCTAAAGTTAGCTGAGACAAATTCCAACCACAGTGACCAAATTGCCCTTTCCTTCAATGTGTCCATTTATTTTTCCACAGGTTTTGATTCTTTTTAACCAAATCATTAATTGCTCTGTAAGAATTTGTTGTTCAGTGTTCAAAATCTGAGTTGTGTTAGTTAATTCTGCATGATCATGTAATAAATGACACTATTTCTGTCTGTCAAGTGAAAATTTTAATATGCTTTTGAATAGCCTTTAGATTTCCCACTGATGAGAAGAGTTTCTTGATTTTTTTGTGTGTGTATTTGTTTTTAAAAAAACATGAACTTTTTTCTCATCTAATTTTTTAGACATGGAAAGAAGATTATAGCCTAATAAAGGTAGACTGCTCGAGTATGTATGTTTTAGTGTTAAAATATTAACTTCGTCTTTCTCATATTACATTCAACCATAGGTGTCTTAGTGAACATGTCTTATTAGGACATTGTGACTCTGAGGTCTCCAGTAAGGAGTCAAGGGACTCTTTGCTATTAGTATGTGTTGCTTTATTTAAGATTCAAAACTTCCGCTCCAAATTGTAGGAGAAAGTTTTCAAATGTAGTGCTTGAATGAAAACTTGGTCATATAAATCTTTATAGAAGGACAACATATAATTGACTAGTACTACAGGAGTTTCATTTAAAAATACAAAGAAACATTCTTTGAATATATTTATATGAATATGTTTCTGCACATTTGTTTGCAATATTTACCCTTCTCTGTTCAAGACAGATAATTAACTGCTGTTTCCTCCAATATCATGGATTAGCACACCTTGCTTGCTTTCTTTTATCACTTAGATAGTCAAACCTATGCGTACATTAGCTCTGTACATAGAAATATTTGTGCAGTTCCTGGTTAAGCTCCAGAACCTGTAATGGGAAGGAGCTCCCATTTGAAAATGAAAATCAGTTTCCTCTTATCTCTGTTTTCCTTTTATTTCCGCTTTCATTTTATCTCCTTTACATTCAGCTTTTGAGCTTATTTTCGTTTTTATTATAAACGTGTTTGGTAATGGCTAGGCTTTAAGGTTTATGAGGGTTTCCATATATTAAGAATTATTGGATTATTTCTAGTGTTGCTTGGTGTCACTACCCTATTTTATAATTTACTTTTCAAGTTATTTATTTAACCCTTTGTTCTTAATGGCAAACCACCCTAACTTTTCCTTTCTTAAGGAACGCTGAGGAAGGCATACTGCTGTATTTATGACATTAACATATATTTAATTAAAAGTGCCACTGCCTATTTATTAGCATTTTTATAGACAGCAGATTTTCTTGTAACCTTTTGTAACTAAAAGAAATTCTATTTCTAATAATGATACAAATGTCAACTGTATTTAAAATTCAAAATAGTATTTAATACTATTCAAAATCTGCTGGTGGATGCAGAAACAATTTACTGTATGATCCCAGTGTGCAATTTGCTGGTACAGCTTAGGCTGTGGATGCCCTTGTATATGTAATTATTATATTGAGGACTTTAATCTAAGAAGACAATTCAGTGCAGTCTGTTTGTATAGCTTGGCTGTTGTTTTGTTTCCATATGCTTTATTGTATCATAAAGTGTGCTTTTGTTTTGGCAAGTTGTTTCTTCAGATCATTTCAGCATCGCTTAGGGCACAGCAGAATTAACAGGCTAATTCTGGGTTTAGGCTTGTGAGAGCCTGGATGTAAATTGATTTCCTTTACAAGTCAATGTTTCAGTACACATCAAAACAGAACAATGACCTTGAAGCTTGAATTTATAAGGATTTTTACTTCATGTTAACTTGTTTGAGATATTTTGAGTGGAGCATTCCAAAGTTGCAAGCATGAAATAATAAATGACGAGTAAGTGCTTGGTGATTAGCACAGCACAGATGGATTTCAGAGCCAGCTATAGGACTTCATGGCCCACTTCCCAATCACCCAGTTCTGAAAGTTCAACATTTTCTTTTTTTAATTTTATTTGAATGAAAAAATCTTTAAAAGAAACTGTAGTCTGAAAGAGATGATCTTATTTTCTGATTCTCTTTTCATTTCCTTGGAAATTAGAGATTACTGATTCGCAGCTATCAGTTCTCTTAATCACATGCTTGGAAAATTCAGCCCAAACCATTAAAATTTAACCGTGTTACAACATCTTTCACTTTAAATCACCTATGCTTTGACTTTTCTGTACTTCAGACAATCTGTAGCTAACTGCAGCATAAAATGTTATCAGCGTTCCACAGACTGTTGAACCAATTTTGCATTAGAGCTCAATGGTAATTTGGAAGACAATAGATTCTCTTTTGATCTCTGTGTAGAACTAGGGCTTTTTCTTTCTTTCAGAGTGTAGCTAAGTGGCGATATAAAAATTGCAGTAATTTATGTGTGCCTCAATTGATCATGAATGTGCAATAAAATCCTTCTTTGCTTGCATCTACGTACGCTGAGGGCTTCGTCATATGAACACCATGTATTTTCTGTGGACCGAGCTGCTTTTGATTGGGATTGCCTTGACAACAATTTTATGCTTAAATAATCCTGCAGATAGAAACTGCTGTCAGTCACAATATCTGTATCAGCCTATTGAATACATATGAAAGTCCAGTACTAACAATGGTATTGTTCATAGGTCTGAAAATCATTTTCTATTGAAATATTAAATAGTGTCTTTCATAGTGTCTCAGGGAAATGTTGGCACGGTTGCTGCATGCACATAGTTGTAACTGCTAGAAATCTTGGGAGTAATCTGTTTATCAGATATCAGTTATTCACCAGTATTGCTCTAAAAACTGGATCAAGCACTGTAGCATGTACCTGCTTAATGTCTCATTCTCCATGGTGTGTTTTGTTGTTACGTAGGGAATGGCTTTGACACTAGCTAGTAGGATGGGTCTGAAGGCTCTGCAGATCTAGCCAGTGGGATTTCAAAAAAAATTATGGTATTACAGTCCTAGATCCTCTTTCAAGTTTTTATTGTAAAACATCAGATTCAGAACCCTGTTACTATTGCATAATTGTTTATTTTGTCAGTTTATGGACTAATTCGGAATGGAGCAGAAACTTCGTGATCTCATGCTCTCAGATAGGTGGTCAGTTTTTGCGAGTCTGGAATTTTTCAAATGAGAAGGGTCTGCTTTGAGGGCAACAGAAAAGTAGGTAGATCTTCATTTAGGTGATCCATTTTTTTTCAAGCTGACATCATATTGGCTGGACAATGTACAAATAGGAAGAAGTTGTTTGTTATTTGTTTGAGAACTGGTTTGGTTTTGTGTGGGACATTTCTAAGGCAAAGGCAACCTCATCTCCAAAGATGCTTTAGAGCTTGCTTAGATTATTTTCTTTTGTTGTTCATGTCATATCCTTGCCATGCATAAACCAAGAAAGGAGGATAGTGCGGTTAAGAATATGAGTAAATATACTGTGCTAAATGTTTGGAACCATGGCTATACGATGCCCTCATAGCACCACTCAGAGTGATCTAAAGACGACCAGAGCTGGAGCAGTTTTATGAATAAACATAGAGGAATCTGCTTTACTCAGTCCATTTCATTGGCTGTTCATATTACAAGATCTCAGCACAGCAGAAATCATTGTTTCTAGAAACAGACTATCCTACATACATATAGTAGGTGTTTTCAGAAATAGGCCAAAACTGAGTATTATTCAGAACTACTGTAAGAATGGTAAGAACAATTGCATTTTGCAACAATTATATTTATTCTGTCTTCCATTTGGTATTCCACATCTTTCAATAATGTATTTAAAATACTAGGAGATCAGTGATTTCTTTCCTCAGCTGGAGAAGTCTCATAGGTGAAATTCTTCTGTACTATGTCATTCTTTAGCTAAAATATACCTTCCATTTACTGTATTAATGAAGTTATACTTTGCAAATGTTCATTTTATATTTGGTCCCAGTCAAACAAAGGTAAAACAAACTGAAATATCAGACAGGACCAAATATTTTCTCAGTTCCTGTCACTGTCCCCCTTCCTTACTTCTAAAAAAAAAAAAAAAAAAGAATAAGAAATTTATTGTGTTTTAAATTACTGAATATATGGCAGAATACAAAAATTCATCTAACATCTAGTTATTTTAAGGTTTGCTGGCACTGCAGTTGTAAATCATATAAATAAGCCTAAGCTAAACTTAAGCTTAGTAAGGTATCTTCAGCACCGGCAATCAAGTTATCTTGAGACAAAGCATAGCTGTGACTGCAATATGTGTTTGAGGAGGAAAGTAAACATGCCATTGGTCTTCATGCACCTGAACTCTGTGCTTCTTAGACTTAATGTAGTTTTCCATGTACTAAATGGCTTGCTTATAGGTAATTCGAGCAGGCCACAGCTATAAATTCAGAATAGGTATGTTAAGAGTATCTTATTCTCAAGATCCGTATAATGCTTCAAACATCTTGAAGAGTTATTATATATTTCTCATTTCATAGAATCATAAAATCATAGAATGGTTGAGGTTGGAAGGGACCTTAAAGATCATCTACTTCCAAACCCCTTGCCATGGGCAAGGACACTTCCCACTAGACCTGGTTGCTCAAAGCCTCATCCAACCTGGCCTTGAACACCTCTGGGGATGGGGCCTCCACAACTTCTCTGGGAAAACCTGTTGCAGTGCCTCACCACCCTCTGACTGAAAAATTTCTTCCTGATATCTAATCTAAATCTCCCCTCTTCCAGCTTGAAGCCATTACCCCTCATCCTATCACTACATGCCCTTGTAAAAAGTCCCTCTGCAGCTTTCTTGTAGGCCCCTTTCAGATATTGGAAGGTTGCTATGAGGTGTCCTCGGAGCCTTCTTTTCTCCCGGCTGAACAACCCCAACTCTCTCAGCCTGTCCTCATAGCAGAGGTGTTCCAGCCCTCTGGTCATGTTTGTGGCCCTCATCTGGACCCACTCCAACAGGTCCATGTCCTTCTTATGTTGGGGGCCCCAGAGCTGGACACAGTACTGCTGGTGGGGTCTCAGGAGAGCAGAGTAGAGGGGGCAGAATCGCCTCCCTCAACCTGCTGGCCATGCTTCTTTTGATGCAGTCCAGGATATGGTTGGCCTTCTGGGTTGCAAGTGCACATTGCCANCTCCTTATTTTCCATGTGCCTTACCATAGTTTCCAGGAGGATCTGCTCCATGACCTTGCTGGGCACGGCGGTGAGAATGAGCAGCGTCTAGTTCCCCGGGTCTTCTTTTTTACCCTTTTTGAAAATGGGCATTATGTTTCCCCTTTTCCAGTCAGTGAGAACTTCACCGGACTGCCATGACTTCTCAAATGTGATGGACAGTGGCTTAGCAACTTCATCCACCAGTTCCCTCAAGACCCGTGAATGAATCTCATCAGGTCCCATGGACTTGTGCACCTTCAGGTTCCTCAGCTGGTTTTGAACCTGGTCGTCTCCTACAGTGGGCAGTTCCTCATTCTCCTAGTCCCTGCCTTTACCTTCTGCAACTTCGGCTGTGTGGCTAGAGCCCTTGCCGGTGAAGACTGAGGCAAAAGTTATTGAGTACCTCAGCCTTGTCCATGTCCTGGGTGACCAAGTCTCCCATTTCCTTCCAGAGAGGGTCCACATTTTCCCTAGTCTTCCTTTTGTGACTGATATACCTATGGAAGGGTTTCTTGTTGCTCCTGATGCCCCTGGCCAGATTTAATTCTATCAGGGCTTTAGCTTTCCTAACCTGATCCCTGGCTGTCCAGACAACTTCTCTGTATTCCTCCCAGGCTACCTGTCCTTGCTTCCACCCTCTGTAGGCTTCCTTTTTCTGTTTGAGATTGTCCAGGAGCAACTTGTTCATCCATGCGGGCCTCCTGGTGTTTTTGCCTGACTTCCTCTTTGTTGGGATGCATCGCTCTTGAGCTTGGAGGAGGTGATGCTTGAATATTAGCCAGCTTTCTTGGGCCCTTCTTCCTTCCAGGGCTTTACCCCACTTTACTCTACCAAGCAGATCCCTGAAGAGGCCAAGGTCTGCTCTTCTGAAGTACATTCTGTACTCCACCATGATAGATCAAATTGTAGTCTCCTAGTGCTCTTGCTCTGTGGCATGTCCATAGTGGAATTAGTATCAAAGGAGCTAGAACAATTTAACAAGCTTACTGTCCTGGTTTCAACTGGGAAAGAGTTAATTTTCTTTCTAGTGATTGCTGTGAAAGGGATGTCAGTAATGCATATTGGTTTAGTTGTTGCTAAGCGATATTTATGCTTTTCAAGGACTCTTTTCACCTTCCTATAGAGGCTGAGAAGGCGCATAGACAGAAAACAGAATGGCCAAAGGAATATTCTGTACCACAGGTGTCATGCTCAGTATTTAAAAGGAGGTTGGCTAGGGCAGGGGTAGGGAACCCACGATCATTGCTCATTATTATTGTAATTGTTATTTTCCTTTTCTGTTATTGTTCTGTTAAACTGTCTTTATCTCAACCTACAAGATTTTTTTCTTTCCCTTTCCCCTCCTTTTCTCCCTCTTCTCCCTGCCCTTCTCGGGGAAGGGGGAGAACTGCAGGAGCGGCTGCATGGTCCTAGCTGCCAACTGGGGTTAAACCAGGACACTTAGGTAAACTTGATGATAATGTTGATGTTTAAATGCGATCCATGCAAATGGTAACATTAAGTGTATTTAACCATGAGTACTAAATTAGACAACAGATCAGAAAAAAGGTGCATATGAAAATTTTAAAAGAAGCAGATAAAGAGCTTTCTGGATAAACTGTTACGTTTTTCTGTACATTTTAGACACTGTAGAAAATCCAGACTGGAAGAAAGTTCACGTTGTGTCCGTATTCACAAAAGGTAAAGGGAATGAATCAAGTATTTATAGGTCTATCATCTGACACCAATCTTGGGAAAAATAAAGCAATAGCTGACAGGGGACTTGAGTATTGAAGTAGATAAGATCAATTATATAGTGTCAAAGAATATGCATTGATAGAAAATTAGACTTTCCTACCTAAAATTGTTTTTATGAGATTACATATTTGACTGATAAAGGGTAAGCATGCTTACGCTTTGTGTTTGCACAGCTCTAGAATGCACGGAGATTAAAAATTGCCTAAGGTACTGGAATGATACAGAATGAATATGGACCGTATTAAGTGGATTTAAGCCTGCTAACTTTAGACCTTGGAATGCAATCATGAGGTACAAGTTGGTGTCAAAATATTCCAGTGAAATCCTTTTGGAATAGGGTCTTAACTCCAGTCTAATCTTAAATCATCAGTTACCCGCACAGAATTACAAAGTCTTTACAAATTGCAAATAGCACAAAAACTGGAGTTCTGGGCAAGTAATAAAGATGAGCTGGAAATTCAGTGAATCAGATGCTTTTAATACAACAAACATATTGTTCTCAGGAAAGAACAAGAATGTATTGAAAAGTTGGGGGACTTCATGTAAAGATGAAGACAACTTGGGAGTATGTGGTTAAATATCAGCAACACAGGAACCACTGGTGTAGTGATGTTTCCAGAAAGCCTTGTGAAAAAGCCTTTTTTTGAGGATAATGGAGGAATGTAAAGATTTTTGTTTCTTTTGTTACTGTAAATGAACTATATTATCTATTTTTTTCCAAAGAATATCATCATATTGAGTGGAAACTTAGGGAAGATCTAATACAATTATTTAAGAATGGTTTAATAGTGAAAGACCTAATGAGATAGATGTGTTCAACGTCAGTATTTACTTTATCAAAGATAATGTAAGCAGTATTTTGATTGCAGTCTATAAAAATTTGCATGAAAACAACAATCTACTAGTAAAATAACTCCTAGTAGTTGGGAGGTCTGGCAATAGCTGAAGACTGCAAGTGGAAAATAACTAGCTTCATTTCACAATCAAGACAAAATATTTTTAACACTGAGAAGTATTGTAACATACACAAAATCTCATGTGGGATTCTTATAATCATTTGACCAAAGCTATTAGGTTTGACTCGGGAATTAATAATGGAAGTCCTCTGGGCAATGTTCTGTTGTATGTCAGAGGAAACTGTGGACAAACGTATTTTTTTCTGGCTTCAATTTTATAATTTGTCTTCCTGACTCCTCCCAGAGAACAAGTCTTTACTGCCTGCAGACTGCAGATCTTATGTATTATACATTTGAGATGCTCTGTAACGGAGTCCTTTATGCAGCAAATTTAGTAGTACTTAAATTTAAACATGAGACCAATTAATTTTACTTCAGTCAAACAATATGCCTTTTCAAAGCTCAAGAATTGATTCTTGAAGTATGTCCTACCTAGGTCATAATATTTTATCTTTCTGTGTTTTGTACAGGACTGGACAAGTGAATAGTGCTTGATTAAATAAAACCCTAGAAAATTATAATCACTAGTATAGATTTGTCTGGATAGACAAAGGCTTCATGGTTCAAAGCTGCTTGTACCCTGTCTCAGTGTCCTTAATTATGTCACAAAATTGACTCCAGATAATTAAAGATGTTTTATGTATCTGGAAGACTAATTTCTGTCTATTATTATACCTGCTTCAGTATTTTCTTTTTCTGTCCTTACTAGAATTTGAATTAAGTGAGAATTAAAATTTGTGGTTTAATTCCCAAGTTGTATACTTTCAAGCATTCTTCCCACTTCTTTCAATTGGAATTTAGTACTGTTTCCACTTTCTTGTTCCACCTCTGATTAATTTTAAGGCCTATAATAAGCATTTTAGGAGATTCAGAAGGATCTACTTATTTAACCCAGTAGATCTGCACTGATCAAAGCATAGGTAGTAGCATTACTTTTAGTAACCCATGTTTCCAGCTAAGTGCTACAAAGAATGCAAATTTAAAAAATCAGACTTTTTTATCACATATTCAAATGATCTTATTTCTGCTTGCAAATAGCCATTTTCTCACATTAGAGCACTTGAAGGAACTCTTTAGTGCATTCACCTTATCAGAGGAGCCCTGAGACAGCTGCCATGCAGTTTTAATCCCTTCGTTCGCTACGTTTTACTTTTTACTATTTCTGGTTCATTTTCTGCTCTGCTGGTTTAATAGCTGCACGTTTCTAGCATCCTCTTAGCAGATCCATCTGAAAGTTGCATCAACAGATTACCCACTTCAGCCATCATCTAGTCAAATTTGCTTGCAGTAGTTGCCCTTAATAAACCAACGTTTCCCAGTAGGGAAAGATGCTTACTTTTTTTCCTGCTTTCAAGTACAAGAAAATATCAGCAGCTGTCGATGGCGATACATAGGGAGCTTGAACTACGTGGCAGATCTTGCCAAACAACCTTGTCATGCATTTCCTGCGTGTGCTTCCTAGTTGCTAGTTCCTTGTTACACCACCAGGCGCAGGGCGAGGGCAATGGTTTGCAGAAGGGTTAGAGCGTTATCTCCCTCACAGAATACGACTAGTTAGTGAGCTTCAGCAGCACCATTTGATAGATCATTAGTACGGACATATTGTGTGTGTGTGTGTGTGTGCGCACACGTGCACAGGAGTGACAATGCTCCCAGCCCTTGGGATCACGCTGCTTGGGGAAAGCTCCTGTACAAGATCAGTATCATGGATGGCAGTATCTCATAATGAGAATCAGCTCTATTATTTCAAAATGCTAAGATTTGGGAACTTTTAACCCAATAACAATTGCCTTTGTGGCAATAAGCTTATGACTGACTCTTCCTTCAGGAAAATCCACACACCCTAATCCATCTACAAGAATTTTTTTCTGGAGGCACGAGCCAGGTAGCAGTTTTTGTTTAAATGTAGATAAATTCGTGCATGTTACCTGGATACCTGGATGGTCAGATACCGATTTACCAAGATGAAGAGGGGAATTAAAAGGGCTTTCACTTCTCCTGCTGTTTTTTCACTGTAGTTTGCTAGCCTGAGGTATACGTTGTGTCATGGGTCCTGTAGCTCCTGCTCCAGGTATCAACAGCAAGTGTGGTAACCGCACTACTGAGCAGAGAAGGTGAATTATGCCCGTGATGAACGAAGAACAACATGAAAACTAAAGGAGTAGGTGTAAAGTTCATACTGACAAAATCACTGTCCTGCCAGATTTGGGGGGCCAACCTGCACTTGCACAGGGGCTGCATCTCCTTTTCATGTTTTTCGCAGATACCTGAATGCCTTCTTGAGTTAAAGTCAGGGCACACATTTAAGGCTCACTGAATTGTTTAAAAGGCAAATGACAATCTGTCTGAGTATTCGCACTACATAATGGTACTTAACTAGAATGTTTGGGTAAAATTAAAGGAAAATTGCCCAGCCTGCTACTGCAAATTTAAACCTTTTATTGTCACTTCTTTGTTGTTGAGAATTTTTTACATATGTTTCACTGCACAGTAATTTGAGATTCTTGTTTATAGTTCTGTTTTTCTTACGCCAGGGATTCTTCAAGCTGTCCACTGTGATGTGTGTTCACAAATGCTGAGTTGTTACTGGGCTGCCTTTTAATAATCCAATGGTTTGTCTAGCTCCAAGTCAAGGTTCACAGCTGTGAAGCCTGCTTCATGACTATCTCCTACTGTCATTTTGTTTTACACTTTTAACAATTCCTAGCTAACTTTAAACAAAGGAAGAAAATTAATGGGATTTTGAATTAGCACACTTCTACTAATTAGCATTAACAGTGTGGTTGTCAACACTGTAGCACTTTGTGCTACATTTTTGTTGATCAGTAATGGACTAGAAGAACCATCTGTGACTGGAACTCTGTCTCATTGTTTCCTTCAGGTAATAGTCTTTCTAGTACTTTAAAGAGATTTTTAAAAATGCAAAACTTCACTTTTCAGGACACTTCAAAGTAAACCCTTGAAATGAGAATACTCAGGGGAAAAACAATGATGCAGAGGGAAAAAAAAATTAATCCAAGTGTTGTGGATACTAATTTGGTTTGTCCAGAACAGGTCATTATATTTTGTATTATCCTCAACCTCTGCCTGTATTATTTTTATTCAATTTGTTACCGACTGCTGTTTATGCAAAAAAAAAAAAAAAAAAATCAACCAACAAACAAACAGACAATCCCAAAAAACAAACTCAAACAAACCCAAAACCCAAACCAGAAAGTTGGAAAGAACAGTTTCTGTCTTTTCTGCTCTTGCATGGAGCTGTGCTACTTCAAACATAGTGTTTTTCTCTTCCTCAGATACTGCGGATACTGTATCTAATCAAGATGGCTGTCATTATGGAACTCATGAGATATATTGCTGACATTTCCAGCCTTACATATTTGGGAGTGCATTTATCTTCCTTTAGCAGTGTGTCATCATGCTCTATTGTGTGCACACTTGCTTTACGGTTGGCGGGGAGTGCTTTCCAGTGGCTGAGCCCACCTTCTGCCTACTGAGTCCTTCAGTACCAGTTTAATGGATAGGCTTATCTTCATCAAGGTCATTACTGCATACGTGGGCAGTCTCTGAGTCAAGAGACAAGATTTGATAGTTTACCAAAGTAAGGAAGTTCTGTGGTACCTTTGACGTGTTTTTGTTTAAGTGTTTTTTATTTTGGTTTGGTTTTTTATTTAAATATATCTCTGATTATGTGAGCTGAGCAAAAACATATATTTATTTTCAGTATTCATAGTTAACAATATATTACTAATTGCTTCAACTCCTGGTTTGAAGAATTCGTTATTATTTATTTTATTTTAATGGGTTTTTTTGGCCATCTGACCTGAATATCTGAAGTAGTGAAGTATAATATTTGAAGTATTGGCAATAAAGCAATTGGCAAAAAAGATCAGAAGTCATCTTAGGAGACTTAAATACTTGATCATTTCACACCCGGATTCATACATTTCTTAATTTAAGTTAACTTCAGGTGTGATCATCACTCAAGAGACCATGCTTCCAAAAAGTGAATTTGGTTTGAAGTTGTGCAGAGTAGATGTGGAAAGAAGATGCATCTCAGTGGTACCAAATGGTTGACTGCTGTCAGAATAATGAAACTGATACCCCAAATTTTTCTTTCATATATGAACAAACATGCTTTTATAAAAGAGCTGTGCTTTGGCAACCTATTGGGTTTTTTTTTAATCAGAAGAACATTTTCGTATAAGAAATAATATCCCATGGTGGGGGGGTTGGAACTAGATGATCTTTAAGGTCCCTTCCAACTCAACCATTCTGTGATTCTATAGTTCAAATATTTGTTATTTGGAACATTTCTTTAACCTAGCTTAGCTACGGGCTAGTTAAGCAACAGTGCTATGTCTACAAGATTGCTCTTTTGGATCTCTAAAGAAATGAACGATTCTGATAGAGGAGCACAGGACTTTTTTAGCAGTACAGTTGTGTACAGCGTTTTTTATTGTTTTCCCACTTTAACTATGGCAAAAACTTGCCTGTTTTTCAGATCAGACATACTTACGGATATCAAAAACATAGTTTCCAGCTTTAAAAGAAGTGCTGAAACTGATCATAGTAGCATAATTTATAGACTATTTGCAAAGTTTTGTAAACGTACAGAGCATGTACCCTGAAGAAGAATCCTTAAAGACTTACTACTGTATTTTATTTCATCTAGAGCTTCTGAATGGTTAATATGTGTTTAAGTGCATCTAAAGATTTGGATTATCATTGGCAGAATTTTGCAAAGAACCGGGGAGAGGTTTAAAGAGATTTTCCCCAGTGCCCATTTTATAAATTTATATTTACTGTATATCACTGGTTGATATAGCATTATGAGTTGAATAAATAGAGAAGTTTCAGGCTCAAAGAAGGGGTTATCTAATCTCAATTCAAATGAATCATGTTACTATTATATTGATTGGCACTGGGATATCAAAGGAAGAAAAAATCACAGAAAGCTGGGACAATTTTACATGTCGAAAAATGGGAATAAAACCCAGTGCAGTTGAGGAAGGAATCTCTGAAGCTCCAGCTATGTGTTAGAGGTCCATGCTGGATGCAGCATTGCCTGTTTGGTAGCTATGTTGTCCAGAGCCTCAGAAGCTACCAAACAAAAAATATGAAGAGCTTCAGGGTTTAGCTAGAGTAATGTAACTGCCTGTCTCTCCGGCATTTATATTTCTCTCTTTGGCATATTCCTCAAAAAATTCTTGTCCAAAATGCATGTGGGGCACTTGTTTTGTGCCGTACCCTCTGCCAAGCTGTGGGCATTTCTGTCTCCATAGAGGAAGGAACTGTTGCCTCCCTGGGGAGGAGAGCTTACCAGCCCTCACAGATCCCGACAGCAGCATCTTCGATACAAGAAAAACATAACTGACATAGCACAAAATAGCAAAGTGAGTTATCTGCTTCAAAATGATGCTAACAAAACCCGCTTGTTTCCCTCTATTTCATCTAGACATATAAGTTTGCATGAGGCTATAAACGTGCTTTGCTGTGCACCGCAAACATGTTACTCCTACAATCATTATACCTTCTGCATTTCAAACATTGGACTGTAGGAAGTTAAATAGCTTTATTGTTTGTGTTAACTACCTGTTTGCCACTGATATGAGGAATGAGAAATGCTTTCCCTGAATATTTGTTGTGAAGTTGACTTGGGGCCTGGCTTTCTAGAAAGTAGAGTCTAGGCTATGCCTTTTTTTTAAGTATGAGCCTGACAAACATTTATCTGGAGAACTTTGGTATCTCACTTAGACTATTAAAATATATCATATTAATGTCTTAGAAAACACAAGAAATTGAGACGGTTGATTATAGTGTGCTTGGTGTTAAATTTTTGGCAACTCTTTGCCAGAGGGCAAGATAGATTTGTAGCTATTATAGCAAAAACACTGGTAGCACCTATTTTACAGCAACTTGTTTTTTCACTGTGTTGTTCCGAGTGAATTAATTAACATATTTCTGAAGTTAAGCTATGATTATGATATAATTACTGATAAATGCTGAGTCGTGGATTCCACCCTGTGTACATCAGGGTTCGGTAAATATATTTTTTTTATACTAGCTCCTTGCCCATGGGTCTCTTTGCACTATGACCATACAGACTAATTTTATTGTCTATTTATGTTGCAAAATTTGAACGTAATTTGTGGTAGTACCTTACTTATGTATCCTCTGAAAAGTCAGACCCTATTTCTCTTATTACAACTGTGTAGAGCTGTAGTAAACCTGGCAGCCAGGTTTATTCTACTTTATGCTTGTAAAAATTCGGATGTGATCTGACATTACATATGAATAAGGAACTTTCATGAACAATTCATCTCTTAACGAGGAAGAATTTGTTTACTGTAACATGAAACAGAGATCGCGGTTAAGGAAAAATATTTACTTCTACTTAAAGCATCCCTCCCCAAACCAAAACATGATAAGAATTTTTGTGTCTTACAATTTCTGAAAGGACTGAATTTGTTCAGTTTTTCATGTGGTCTAGCAAACCAAGCTGAGCTTAGGACTGATTCTGACTGGTGTATAGTTAGCAAAACTTATATTAGTGCAGGGTTGGAAGAAGAGAGGAAAGGGTAAATTCAAATAAAAAAAGAAAATCTTTGTATTTAAGTAACAGCAATTATCAGAGGTTCTGCTTGTATTAATATTGTCTGAGCACATTATAAAGCATTTGTCATAGCTAATGCATTCCTGTCAAATCAAGCAATATTAGAAGAGGACTTTTATAATGAATATTAATATAAGAGACAGCCGTAAGTGAAGTAAATTATAGAGGCATGTAAATGTAGTATTAACTGGTACAGCAAAGTAGTCTTCCACTGTAAATCAATTTCTTCCTATAATGTTAATAAAAAATTAGGCCACTTGGTAGTCGTCTGCAAGCTGCTGAGCATTGATATGAGTTTTCAAGTACTTTGCTCATGTATCTAGCTCTAAATTAAAAGTCATATTCATGAAAATGAGTTTACAGTCTGTGCGCTCAACTTATTGACTGTGCTATAGTTTCTGCACAGTTCTCAAATTCTCGTTCACACGTCAGAACACCTATCTTCTGTTCAGCCTTCTATGACGATTTAGGCAAGTTAAGGAATAAGTACAAGAATTATCCCTCTACATCAGAAAAAAGATACATGACTAAATTTTGTCTGTCCATTTTGATCCAGTTTTTTAAAATGCCAGTGGTTTTTTTGTTTGGTTGTTGTTGTTTTTTATTCAAAGTTCTTTGCTTTTGCCTTTCATTGTAAAAATACGCATCTGGATTTGTGTTAGGATTTCTGCATTTATCTCAATTTTGATGTGTGCTGTTTCGATTAGGAAGTGCAAGTAGGACTTTGGCACATTAAGGATTTCATGCATGAAGTTAGGCTTCATAGTTTTACCAATATATTAGTTTTGGTTGTTTTGGGTGTTTCTTTGGTTTTGCTTTTTTTGTTTGTTTGGGGGTTTTTTAGCATTAATTAGCAACTAACATCCAAGCCATACCCTTACAGGAAAACTCTTTTGCAGGGAAATTGTGATTGTTATGTGTGTTTATTATTTGGAACTGCTTTCCCTAATGCCAAAAACTGATTCAGAATCTTAATAAGTACATCATCACTACAAAGACTTTTAAGTAAGGTATAATGAAGCTAAAACCTTATTCCTTATTTATAGTGCTTTAAGTTGAAAAACAAAGGTATTTTTCTTATTTACTTTTAATAGGTGATCACATTCACACTCTTGGAGTTTTGAAAACAATCACCTTGTTATTTTGTTGTCATCATCATCATTATTGTGCTTTGATGGCTAATGATTCATCTTCTATGGTGTAAATAAAAATTGGCAAATCTATATTTAAGATAAATGTCATTAATTATTTTGAAATGGTAGTAGTATTTTGATTCTATATAGTGCTATGTCTGAGGAGCACTGAATAGAAACAAATCTGTAAACTGTTTTACAAATGAGCAAGTCGGGAGCAAAGGTACCATGGAGTTTGATAATTTAATGGATTTCTGTCTAATGACAGGTCTTAGACATTTGAAGTGTGGAATTTAAGCACCGAAGTCTGAACTTCACCGTTCTTAATGCTTTTGCTCATCTTTTATTTACATTTCAGAGATATCTTAGTTTTTAGCATTTAAGTTCCCCACATTGGCACACTCAGAATCACCCTTTCTCGTCTGCCACAGAATTAAGCAATTAAGGATTCATCAGACCTCTTATAATTAACGTTGATATATGCTTTTATATTGCATCTGATATTTAGCTTATGTAATGATCAGCACGTTAACAGTCAAATGGCCCACTTGGAAATAAGTTAACAACCGCTTACAACAGTGCAACTGTTTCAATTTATCTACACAGTATAATCCCAGTAAAGATTTTTAGGTTGCTCACTTTTCAGTATTACCTTGGTCCATGTACCATTACCTTTCAAATGTGAAATGTGTATCTGAAAGCTGAACAAAGCTGAAAAATAGAATATTTTTACAAGCTGTTTGTGTCTTTCAGTCCTTCATCAACAGATAGATCTTCAACACAATCAGGGATACAAAGAGGATTTTTTTTTTAAGGAAATAGCTATGAGCAAGGTGAAGAAGCTATAAGAATCATTTACATTTAACATACAGAAAGTTATACTCTGTGTGCAGAGAATTATTTATCAGAACAATATGTTAATTTCGTAATAACTATATTAAGTAAGCTGAAAAAATTCAGGAAAAAAATCTTCTTCCTGTAAAAATTCTTACTGATTTCATTGCACTCAGATTTTAATGGTTTTTACTGTGTTTTACTCAGATTTTTAGATTTTTCAATTTTAAAGGGAAGTTAATAGAAGGATGAGAATTCAGACTTCTAGGTATGTAGTTACGGTTGTTAGAAGTGCTGCTTTTCAATCATTTTCAAAGGTTTTAATAGAATAAAACATAAAAGAGAGAGAATAGATATGTCAAGATTTTAACAGTGTAGGTGTGCGTCTGCTGTTTTTCTTATTGCTTTGAGGAATGCTAAGCAAAAAGTTTTGAAAAAGTAGTTCAGAATTGTCTAGGTGAGATTCCGCTCTCTCTCAGCTTCTAATAATCTAACACCATTTAAGAGCAAACCTAACTCTTATTAACAGCAAATCCAGAAGTTTCACTAGCAACACAGGAAAGCATTGTGACATCTTTTGGATGTTTTTGGACTACAGTATATTGCATGGACTGTATTTGTTCTGTGAAGCAAATAATTTCAGTTAAACTGCTCTTTGCCCAGCGTGTCATCAAGTACTCGGTGAATTTTCACTGCAAGTGAGTTTACTAGACCTTTAAATCAAAAAAGCTGATAATGCTGTTTGTGTCTGAACACAGTTTATAGTTGGAGAGAGAGATGTACTTACAAAAGTTTCCTAAATAGTAACTATATGAATTGGATTTTGTGGTTGGAGGTGGGAGGAGTGAAGGGCAAACAATGGTCAAGTGACAGTAACCATTCCTGGTCAGCTAAGGTCCATCTAAGTTGAAACAAATATTTAATGCTCCCTTCAATCCATGTAGCAATTCAATTATCTACTTTTCTGAAACAAAGGAAGGAGGGGAAAAAAAAAAAAAAGAATAGACAACTAAATCAAGTGAGTCTCATACTTGGGCTTGAATTCATCTCACCTAGCATTAGGGAATTCAAGTTTTCTTTATGGAAAGATACCTTTTTACGGAATGAAATCAGGTCTTCTAGAGAGCATTTGCTCTCACTTTAATACAATTCCCCCAAAGAGTTCACATCACTCTTCCCTCTCTTTCCAGACACTAAGGGGAATTGCTCAGGTGTAGACATCTGGAGATGGACTAGATATATCTGGGTTTTGCTTTGTTTTGGTTTAACTTCAAGTAACGTTAATGACATTGAAACACCCTTCTGTCTGTTAGTGTAAATCAACCCTACACTATTACTGTGGCTTTAGTAACCATGTTACTTTAGGCTGAGGTACAAATAAGAACCAAATATGAGCTTCTGTCTTTATGATTCCCACCTCTTTCTTATTTCTGAAATACATAATTCATTTCAGATATCTACACCGTCGTCCTGTCGCTAGCTTTTGTGACGAGAACGCTCTGCTTAGAATGGAAGTGCCAGTCAAGACACCAGGTTCTGGCTTTCCTATGCCTCTCGTGCTTCACAGCTGCTTTAGGCTATTTCCAGCTTGCTGCATAGCACACATTACTGTAAGATGCTTTCTAAACTTGTTTTATTAACACTGGGTGTGCTAATGTTTGCCCGAAGTGAATCTCCAAACAAGGTAGTCCTTAACTGGCCTCTGTTTCCTTCAGAGTAGAGATAGTAAAAGTAATATAATGGCCATGTTTTAATAGCGTATTCCCCATCTGCGCTCTCAGTGCTTCACAGAGGCCAATTGAAGGCATCTGTTTCCCTCCCAAGCTACTTGTGTACATATGCAAGATTTTCATCTATTATCTTTAGCTTGACATAAGAATCACAGGGAGCTCTCAGCTAAGCCAAAAGCAACAGTTTTTCTTGCAGAGTCTGTAGAATAGTAATCTTTGAATAGCTGCAGGAACTTTCAGATTCTTAATCTTATTCATACTGTTCCTGTTTACCATTTGGTGGCTTAAAATGTTAAAAGTGGAAAGCCATAATTGTTTTCGTATTGGTAAGAATTTGAGGAAAGTGCTCAGGGCCAACAAGTTGTTTATGATTTTCACTATACATCTTTTTCTGGGAAAAAATATCACAGAAGAATGAAAGCGACACATGTAGGCAGAATGTACAGGGGTTTTTTAAGTCTGTATCTTGTGTGTGTCTTTGATTGTGGACATATACAAGTGGAGGTAGCAGTTTCCTGAGAACTCATATTAACTTAATTGTCTTAATGAAAAGTTATCTGTGCATTAGTTGGACTTATTCATATGCTATGGAAATTATTATGGCTGCTGTCACTCTTCACTGCATAATTTTGTTGATTACAGGAAAAAAAAGATTACTTTAATACGTTGTTCAACAACAGAAAGTAATTTTTTACTGTAAGATATATAAATAATATCTCCAGAACCTCCTCT
>VYXH01012388.1:39440-76163 GCA_013397275.1 Burhinus bistriatus | reverse complement strand
AAAATATAAAAAATTTTTCCCAGACCCCCTCTCCTTTTTTTTTTTTTTTTTTTCCTCCACCCGCCTTTTTTCTCTTGGAGTGGTTCCGTGGGAACTATGATTGTTTTAATGCTTCTACATTAAAGACATTCCCTTCAAGTCTTGGTCATTTTTTATACACTTATATCCTACTTGTTGTTGATACTGATTTTCATTTTCTTGGTTATGAATATCCTTAACTTATTTTAACAATGGATTCTATTTTCTTATGTTCCTTGACTGCTTTTGATTGCATATTTCAAGGGAAAAAAAAAAAAAACCAACAACAAACATGAAAATGATCCATCTGACAAAGGNCTGTTAAAAATGTGTCAATCTCACTTAGCAGGGACAGGGAATTCTGTTAAGTTTTTTTTTTTTTTTTTTTTTTTTCCCATCAGGAAATGATGAATTTACTTCAGTGAAAGTGAAACTATTCTTAACAAAATACTCTCAGAGGAATGGGAGTAAATGTCTTTCAGATGATTCCTTACAAACTGCAATGAAATGAGAAACCTCTAAACATGTTGGCTTCTGTCTTCCTGTCTTTGTAAAATAAGCTAGTCCACCCGGGTCCAAGATTTGGGACTTTTGCTGTTACAATGTATTCATCAGCACTGTCCTAGTTACTGTTTACAGGGTTGATATCTCATTAACTAAACCAGTTTACTGTTGTTTCTGAGTATTATCAGTGTATTCTGAATGAGCACATTTGTTTTCCCATGTATAGGTTTTCAAGACCATAAGCTGTTCCATGTTTCACCAAAGTCATTCCAGAAACCAGGGTGCTCCATTTAAGTATTATTCTGTAATCCAATACAGCAAGCAAAAATAATTTAGAAAATATCAAGAGAAATCAAAGAATAAATAGAAAAATATGAAATTTCCTTGAAAATGGAAATTTTGGTACAATGTTTAATTTTCACTGTATTGACGTAAAACTGTTTTCCATGGGGTAGTAACTGAGATATCATATTTACGTTTTATCCTAAGAACAGAGTGAGGCCATAGTATATCACAGTCCTGCAGGCCACATCACATCAAATATTGACTTTTCTGTAGGTCATTACTGAAAATGATCAAAGTTTTATTTAAGTTGGTCAACAGGCTTAAGTTGTATGAGCTAAGAATAACAGTAAACCATTGTTTGTTAACATACATGTCAAATTAACAGTGCTCTCTCCCACATTTCTGTCAATTTTGTTCCTTTTGCAGAGGAGTGTTTTGGCTGTGATTTCCTCAGCTAAAAGAACCCACCTTCTGAGTATCTCTTCTTCACTTAAATTAAAAGATCATCCTGTGTTTGTGTGCTGAAATCCATGGAGGCTGCCATTAATATTCATTCAGATGTATAATTTATATACACAGTCAGTGTAAAGGAATGAAGAAAATGAAACAAAGACAGAAATACAAATTTATCCATTTCAGATCTCACCTGTCTAAAGACATACAGAAATAGAAATGTTAACATTTCAACAGATACACTTCTTACTCCAGTATTCTTGTTTGAGAGACCTGTAGCTTTTTTTGATTTGTTTTTCTCCTCACAATGCATTAACACAGTGTCTTTTCCATTCCATTTGGAATGTATTTCATATATCTGTGTATATTGGCTCTAACATTCTAAACTATTAGTGCTCATACAAAGAACAGTACAATTCAAAATGTCATCAGTAATGGGTAGTTATGACATTCATAATGATTTTTTCTAAAAATGGACAAAAATGACTTGACAAATCGAATGCATTCTCTCTGTGCATTTGCATTTGGTAAATACAGCATTTAGAATATGGTCAAATAACGATTCAGCTTTGATCTCCTGGCCAAGGGGGAAAGAGCATTCCTAGCAAGTACTAATTGATTATTCTTCTGTCTCTATGATTTTCATGCTGGAATTTTCCTGGCAGACCATGTAAATATTGCCAAGGATAAGTTATTTCACTAATTCTACCAGGACTAAGGAGTCTGAGGGGAAATTTAGCCATGTAGATTTTAGGCCACGGGAGGAAAATTCTTCTAAAGTTAATTAAAGCTCTTGATGTTTAAACTTGTATGGTGAAAAAAGAACAAACAAAAACTAACAGCAGTTCCTGGGAGGTCTCTAGTCATTTAGAAGATTATGCATTAAAGATCAATGGAAAGTCTGAAAATATACTTTTTTTGTAATAGAGGTTATCCAGGAAAGTTCTAATGACCCACCACCTGGAGAGGAAAAAAAAAAACCAAAAACCAAACAAACCAAACCACAAGCCAAACAAACCCAAAGCAGATGTACTAGGAATAAGATATAGCATAGTCTTTTGTCAAAGGGTTATTACTGGGGGCACAGTAAAAGGTATTGAACTTCCAATTGCAGTTTGCTATTTCATATATTTTAAGCATCTCACTTGTGTAGTGTCTGCCTAAGGTGAGAATGACATTCCTTTACAAAAAATTCCATGTTATTTTTCCCTTTAATTAAATATTCCTAAAGGGGACCTGCTTTTCTCCTAAGAACCACAGACAAATAAATCACTGCATTCTGAAGTTGAATCTGCACACAAAGAAAGTCTTCGACAGAGGTGCACCTAGTAAAACGAAATTCTAGACTTCGCCTCTTTTGTTGAAGTAGATGTTTGGCTTCAGAATTCTGGACCATAATTTACACTGTATTTGTCAATACTATAGTCACTGTTACCTCCTAAGGTTTAAAAATGAATATTTATTTCACTCAGACACTGAGGACACCAGTCCTTGTTAGTGTTTTTTTTAGTGAAAGCTGCAGATTTAGAGGTCATTGACAGCATGACATCTCTTAAACCGGCAAGGCACTTGAGAGCAAAGGTCCTAGGGAGTAAAATTTGATGTCCTTTGCAATTCTCCGTCGAGTAATTTGAATAGAACGAATTAAGTCATCTTAATGTGACTACATACCACACATGGTGTAAGGCCCAAAGGGTAAGTCAACAGGTCCTAGTAATTAGTTTTGAAAGAGAGCAAATGATTAAAAAGAGGTAGTGTGGATTCCTATAATTTATCAGCAGCTGAAGGAAGTAATCCAGAGACAAAAGAGAAACATTCACTCAGGACCATATTTCATTCCCGTGTCTGACCAGCAGTGGGTCTGGGGTACAGAGAGAACTCAAAGGGAGCTCGAACCTTCCTGCTCTTCCACTTTCTCTTCTCCCTTTTATCCAGACATGTGGTATTGCTTATGGTCTCATATGCATCATGATAACTTCATTAGCTATCACTGGACTATTGAAAATCCTTTCTGGAGAAGGATATTACTGATGCTAGCTGACTGTGGATCCAGTGGTTTCAGCTATCACACTTAACAAAAGGGCAGTGAACACTGCTGCTCTCTCCTACTTTTAAAGGTGGTTTTGGGCAGAGGTGTCAAAGAAAGGCTACAGGAAACATTTCTAACAGAGCTTTTGTTCGTTGTGCTCTCATGCACTTATGTTACATCCTATCCCCCTTTTGCATTCTCTGCTGCAGCTCTTACTGCTGCCATGCCCTATTCTTGTCCTCAATCTGTCAGTCAGAGACACATCTCTTCAGACTGCAACACAATATTAACTCTGTATAGTTACGAATCAAATTTGAAAAAGCTAAGTATAGAAAAAAAGAAAAATTATTTTTAAGACACAAATGAAAATCCACTACAGTCTTCCATAAGTGTCCAGAAACCTGTATCCAGATAGAAAATTACAATTACATCTTTTCATCTTTTATCTTATGTGTGTTACTAGTTTTGACTTCTGGTTTCATATTTATGTTTCAAAGAAAATCAAAATAAGAATGAAATTATCTACATTTATAGTGATGATGAAGGAAGTAATTGTGCCCATGCAAGAGGAATGGATTACTTAATATTCCTTTTCAATAAATAAGTTCTATGGTTCTGTGATTTATTCTGTGCTTTCATGAAAAAACAGGTACATTTTTCAACCTGACGTGGCAATATTTGTCATTCATGATTTTTTCAACCCTTGTGTTTAAACTACACAGATAATTAAAATGAAGCTTTGTATCACAGAATGCATTTATTCTAATGAGCATTGCTAGTGTCTTGCACAATAGCCTTTTAAGTACCAGAATTTTCATTCCTCAAATTAAATATGCCTGTTTATGTTCCAAATGTCATTGTCACCAAAATTAAACCCCATAGCAGCTTTGAAAACTAATCTCCAGTCATTTCTATGTCCCTCCTCTGCCTTTTTAAGTGCAAAATTACATAACTGGTTATACTTTGGTAAAAAAATAACACTTCTTCTCTGAGCCTTTATTGTATTCATTGATTGAGCTCATTACATCTACGTTTACCTGACTCTTAGGTCACTTACATAGCCTAAAATAATTTTTAGCAGCGTGAGGGAATGAATCAGTTACCTGCTCTAGGAAGACAGTTGTTAGATGAGTTGCACATCGCAATAATAATTCTTCGATTTGCACCAAAACATGAAAATAAAACACACGAAGTAATTATGGACAGCCCTATAAACATCAGAGACAGACCTCCTTTTATTTAAAAAGAGTTTATATCAGGCCTTTAATATAGAAGAATTAAATTTAATTTTGAAGAATCATTTTATTATGAAACTGTAGTGGGCAAATTTAATGTGTGTCTTCAAGCAGATCATTGTGAAACAGTGGACCAGTAGATTTAGAATAGCCAGGATATACACTAACAAACAGGCACATCCTGGCAAATACAGATGAGGTGTAATATCTGCATGTGATGGTAGATAATCAAGGAATCAAACTCAGTATTATACATAAGTGAAGTTAAAAAAGCAAACAAAACACTGTTAGTGTTAAAGAGGAGGATAGTGTGCAATGCAGGGAAAATTATTTTAGTGCTCCAAGGGGTTTTTAAGATTGTGTTTGGACAGCTGTATGCAATTTTGAGCACAAGTATAATCTGAGACCTTAAAAAGACAGAGAGATTTAAAAGGTTCACAAAATGGCAAACTAGAATGAATCATGTTCAGAGGGGTCCCATATGCAGAAAGCCTGCAAAACTGAGACTAAACTAAGAAAGATCTTTAGGCAAAGTTATTTTTCAGGTTTCCAAGATGCTGTAAATAGTGAGGACTAATGCACATTAAATCTTGTGATAGGGTTGTGGTAAAAGGGCTAAAGACCAGATGATGAATGTTAAAATGTAGTGCCTGGTCAGCTTGTACCAACAGAATATTCTAGATAGTGGTAAATATGGCTTGACTTGGTTTCCAAGTTATTTCATGCAGAATATTTCAACTATAAAGCTGCATAAATTATTTTTCTTTTTGTTTGAGGTGAAATAAAAGCTCTGAATTTTTTTTAAAAAAACTCAGAAATTGTGCAAATTTTTGTATACATGTGTATGCATATAAATATCTTATTATTTATGTTTTCTGTAGAAAGCTGAAGACTGGTTGAAGTGATCATCATTATTCAGTGGGTTAAGCACTGGCTAATCAAAGAACAGACTCTCAGAATGAGTATTGTGAGATGAAAATGCCAAATTCAAGGGTTCCAAAAAGCTCTAAGGAGAGAATGGATGCACCACAAGAGCAGGCAACCCCTCTTAGCGTGCGTAATACCAGAACTTCTTCCACCTAAATAGTTTTAGCAACCAAATTTAAGTCTATCGGGAAAGTTATGATTTCTGTTGGGTGCTTGCTTTGATGCCCGAACTGCAGCTGAATTGTAATTTCAGTGGTCAGGCCCTGTTGGTGTATAATTCTATAAGTCAGTATTTTCACCATTTCACCAGGACCATCCTCAGTGTAAAATCAGGGCATGCACACAGAGCCAGGAGCTCAAGGAACTCACCCATTCTGGGATTAGAAGAGGTGGACATCCAGTGACACTCTGTTATTGTTTAGTCGTTACGATCCAACAGTTTTTACTGAGTCGATGGAAAATACCCTTACGTTAGGATGCAATGGAACATAACAGCAATAGCTGAAATAAGATGTAAGGGAATAAGCAATAAATGTAGGGAAGAATTCTTTGATCAGTGTATTTGGTTAGTATTTTGACGTACAAAGAGGTTTTCCTCTTCCAGACGGGTCATTCTTGTTTCTGTTTGTTTACAATACTCACCCCTCCTTGGTCCTTGCAAGTTCTCCATCCCTCCCTCTGCACCCTGAAATTATAGTATTCTGCCAACTCCTCATTTCTCATTGGTATCGGACAGGTTTAAAACCCACACTTCTTCTGTAAGCTGCCCTATTTAATGGCCTTTTGTTGTCTTGCTAGTGATGTCAGATAGAATTACTTGCTTTATTTTCTGTCGGTGGTTCTAAATGGAAACCCTGTATTAAAGACTGTAAAACAAGTTCTATCCTGCTCTGACTAGTTTAAAGGTACAGTCTTGAGTTTGGGTGCTTGGGTTTTTTTTCATTTGAGCAACATTTTTAAATATTTATGAAGACAATTTTTTTTCTTTCGAAAAAGACAAATCTTTTTCTTTTATTCTCTGTACCTCAGGGTACCAGTGGGGGAAAAGTAATGGTGCAGCTAGACCTGAGGCTTGTTTGAAAGAGCTTTAAAAAGTACAGGTTTGATGCTTAAAAAACTGTTTGTCTAAGGATTTAGCTAGTTTCAAAGCAAAAGCTGTGTCTCCTTTGGTACAGGTTTGGACATAAGCCAGCTTCTAGGCACTACATCATGATCTTCCCTAGGGATACTCCCTGCTGAAAGGTGGTGGTTTGGGATTTGGTTTTTTGTTTGTTTGTTTTGATTTGGTTGTTGGTTTTGTTTTTTTTTTTTTTTTTTTTTTTTTTTTTTTTTTTTTTTTTTTTTATTTGGTTTTCCTGTCAAGCTGATAGTGTCGGCTGCTGTTGGAGACAGAATATTGACCTAGGTGGACCACTGGTTCCTTTCGAGTGGTATAAAATTCTTATTTATACCACAGCAGTGATGCAAGGATCTTAAATGCATTATTGTTTGACTGTCCTGCATTTTAGACTGGCTATTTTTGTGGAGAAATTTCATTATTCCCCATTTGAGAGAATGGAAGTAGATATCTCTGGCTCTGGTTCTTTGGGGAGTCTTTTGGCAAACTGTTGCTCTTTGAAGATCTGAAGCGGTTTAAATGGTATACACAGATCTGGGTGAGAAAGATAAGCAGACATAGAAAGGGATGAGATGATCAAAAGTGCATGATAAATGTCTGGTTTTGAAATTTTATTACATGGGCCTCAGCCATATAATGGTCTTTATCTTGTCTGGAAAACCAGCATAATGCTTAAATTACAGGACTATCATTCCTCTGCAAACTTTATTGCAATTAGTGTAAAAGTTTTCTCATAACCCATTTCCTGTTTATTTCAGAGTAAGTATATTTATTTCTTAATATGAGGTTCATATGAGTTGTGGGATTTTTAATTTCAATATTGGCCTAATTGAGAACGTGTAGAACAGCCCAGTTCGCAGTTACTCATTCCTGAATTCCAGGAAAAGTATTTGGAAACTCAGTCATACACTGTAACTCAAAGTATTAAAAAGTCTATTTTTATTTCACTTTATTACTGCATGACTTTTTTCATCTGGTTCATACTCATGTACATTTAAATACTTGAATTTACATCTTTTAATATCTATTGGGCAAGTGTAAATTGCCATTTCCTCTTATTTTACACAGACATTTTCTGAGTGTTTTCTGAGCATTTCAAATAAATGCCTACATTTAAAAAAATCATTACCTATCTGTGATGCATCTGATGTTGCTCGGTGTACACTTCTGCTAAGCACGTTGTTTTATTCAAGTTTGTACTGGGTTTGCATGGCAAGGTTTTGGTAGCTACAGGGATGGCCTCTCTGAGAAGCTGCCAGAAGCTTCCCCCATGTCCGATAGAGCCCGTGCCAGCCAGCTCCAAGACAGACCCACCGCTGGCCAAGGCTGAGCCCATCAGCAACGGTGGTAGCGCCTCTGGGATAACATATTTAAGAAGGGACAAAAAAAAATGCGCAACAGCAATTGCAGCTGGGAGAGAGGAGTGAGAATATGTGAGAGAAACAACTCTGCAGAGACCAAGGTCAGTGAAGAAGGAGGGGGAGGAGGGGCTCCAGGTGCCGTAGCAGAGATTCCCCTGCAGCCCGTGGTGAAGATCATGGTGAGGCAGGCTGTTCCCCTGCAGTCCATGGTGGTTAACGGTGGAGCAGATACACACCTGCGGCCCATGGAGGACCCCACACCAGAGCAGGTGGATGCTGTGACCCCATGGGAAGCCCGTGCTGAAGCAGGCTCCTGGCAGGACCTGTGACCCCGTGGAGAGAGGAGCCTTGCTGGAGCAGGTTTGCTGGCAGGACTTGTGACTCAGCAGAGGACCCACGCTGGAGCAGTCTGTTCCTCAAGGACTGCAGCCCGTGGAAGGGACCTATGCTGGAGCAGTTTGTGAAGAACTGCAGCCTGTGGGAGAGGAGTCCACCCCCTGAGGAGGAAGGAGTGACAGAAACAACATGTAATGAACTGACCACAACCCCCATTCCCTGTCCCCCTGCAGCACTGGGGAGGAGGTAGACNTGGGATAACATATTTAAGAAGGGACAAAAAAAAATGCGCAACAGCAATTGCAGCTGGGAGAGAGGAGTGAGAATATGTGAGAGAAACAACTCTGCAGAGACCAAGGTCAGTGAAGAAGGAGGGGGAGGAGGGGCTCCAGGTGCCGTAGCAGAGATTCCCCTGCAGCCCGTGGTGAAGATCATGGTGAGGCAGGCTGTTCCCCTGCAGTCCATGGTGGTTAACGGTGGAGCAGATACACACCTGCGGCCCATGGAGGACCCCACACCAGAGCAGGTGGATGCTGTGACCCCATGGGAAGCCCGTGCTGAAGCAGGCTCCTGGCAGGACCTGTGACCCCGTGGAGAGAGGAGCCTTGCTGGAGCAGGTTTGCTGGCAGGACTTGTGACTCAGCAGAGGACCCACGCTGGAGCAGTCTGTTCCTCAAGGACTGCAGCCCGTGGAAGGGACCTATGCTGGAGCAGTTTGTGAAGAACTGCAGCCTGTGGGAGAGGAGTCCACCCCCTGAGGAGGAAGGAGTGACAGAAACAACATGTAATGAACTGACCACAACCCCCATTCCCTGTCCCCCTGCAGCACTGGGGAGGAGGTAGACAAATCGGGAGTGAAGTTGAGCCTAGGAAGAAGGGAGGGGTGGGGAAAGGTGTTTTTAAGATTTGGTTTTACTTCTTATTACCCTACTCTGATTTGATTGGTAATAAATTAAATTAATTTTCCCCAAGGCAAGTCTGGTTTGCTCATGACAGTAACTGCTGAATGATCTCTCCCTGTCCTTGTCTCGACTCACGAGTCTTTCGTTATATTTTCTCTCCCCTGTCCAGTTGAGGAGGGGAGTGATAAGAGTGGCTTTGGTGGGTACCTGGCATCCAGCCAAGGTCAACCACCACAAAGATTTAATCAGAAACTAAAGATCTTTGAAATAACCAGACACAAGGGAAGACACTATTATCCAGCAAAAAGTGGCTTGACTATAGTTGTTCAATGCTTTCAAAACAGTTACGTAATACTAAGATTTGGGGGGACGGGTGTAAATATGTTTCAGCAATTCAGTAATTTTTAACCACAGTACACCAATAAGCATATCAATAAGAAGTTAGCAGTAGTGAAGTGATTGTATTAGTGTCTCCAAAAATCCAATGATTTAGCAGTCCAAAATGCTTACAATGCCATTCTTAGAGTACCAACATCATGCTTAGAAAATAAGGAGTGGCTTTGAAGAATTATGAATGACAAGCTGTGGGTGTCAAAAACACAAAGAAAACGAATATTTAATGAGTATTGAGAGATGTTCATTAAGCCTCTCCCCCATCAAAATGGGCAGGTTGGGGAGTGCTGTTTCTCTCAGCTGAAAACATTTATGGTGAAATTCTCCCTTGTGCACTTCAGTGAAATAGTGAAGCTCGACTGCGTGCCATTAGCAGAGGGCTGGTGTTGAGCAGCGCTGGCTGCTCTGCGGTGCAGCAGTTACACTGCGTGTGGTCCCTTCCTTCCAGAGGGCTCCACTGTCTGAATCCTTAATATCTTTAGAGGGGCTCTTCTGTCCTTTAACAAAAAGGCACTGTGAAGTTACAGTGACGTTCCAGAAGCAGACCTGCTCGCTGCTGTAAGCATTTGTATGTTGCTTATGGACAACGCTCCAAGAAAGGATTAACTTTTACATTCGTTACCAAATTGTTTAAACTACCAAAGGACTAGTTTGTCATAGCAAGCTGACTGCTAAATGGTTCAGCCAGTCAGACACCACACAAAAGGGAATTTTGGAAGAGTTTGTCAAGAAAATGTTTATGTGCTGACCACTTTGCCCTCCTCACTCTTTGCTCTCTCTCAATATCGATGTTATCTTTCATTTGCACAGTTTGGGTGGAGAGCAAATTTCACATACAACATTCAGTAAATCTTTAGCAATGTGTAAAGGCTCTAAAACAGCGTATATTTCTCAGTTGTTTTAATTTTGTATTTGACAGGGCTGTTTGCTGGCATAACTGTAGAGTGTGCATCCAGCGAATTAGAATGCATAAAAAGATATCTACCCCAGAGACGTCTGAAGGCTATCTGAACTTAGAGCAGGTTTTTTGATTGTGGGAAAGAAAGAGTATGATAGATGTGATTTTGACAAAATGATAGCTGACTCCACAGTGAAAAGTTCATGGGAATTAATGCCAAGTCTTCCATAAAATCATCTAGTTACAAAAATGAGGTAAAGCATTCTGTTCATTGTGCTCCTTTTATTATTTCAGACTCTGAAACTGCTGATACAGGATTTAATTATCTATGTACACATACACAGATAATCATTTTTATTATATTTCAAAATTGGTTTCATTTTCATTTCAATACGTACTTGTAATATGCTCAGTGTAATCCTTTTTTGCAGCAAAATAAAATAAATATTTAAATAATTTTATTTTTATTAAAAATGTATACTCTTTAACCTTCTTTTTAGTTATTTATTTTAGTGCCTATTTCTCATGTCAGACCCCAAACATTTAAGGATCTCATGGAAAAAAGCCATGGAGCCTAAATACCAGGCTGATCCTCCAGCTGTGACATGTGTCCCACTGGGGATATGAGATAACCAATGTCAGAACTGTGTAAATCTTTCAGGCAACACAGGTTACCTCAGAAGATTTAAAACGTAGTTTGGATTTGATATGATTATTGAGACAGTCTCATTTTATTCTAAGACAGATGTTATAGTCTCTTTACACTGAAAAGATGGTGCTTTGTTTTAAAATTACAGGAACAGTTCTGCAATACTATTATGGACAGGTAATAAAAACAAATACTTCACAGACTTCTGTAGGAAACCACCAGATTTTTCAGAAATGTATTTTTAATAAGAAATTCTCTTGATTCATGGACATCTTTATTTTTATATCAGTTTATATTGTTTTCTATCACTTGTATTAGCATATTAGAAGCTCAGTCTTAGCTTCTGAGTTTCAGCCTCCTTGGCTGTGATTGTCCGGTTGCAACCCCTGAAAAAAAATACAGTCTTATGAAGGAAAGCAAGTTCTGGACAGTTCTCTCGCAGTCAGTAATTCATGATTGCTTGATAGTGCAACGTTCAATCAAACGCTTCCAGGCTAAGAACATGGCCACATTATGCATGCCAGATTAACATTTTGATTCCTACATCCACCATCAAAAGTCTGTGCCCAGCAAGCCATATTTTAACACACTTGCAGGAGTTAAATGCATTTTTTTATTTTAAATGGAGCCACTTTAATTTTAGATCCACTGGCAGTTCTTGTGGTTCAGTGTAATATCCGACCACTCTCTCTCTCAAAAGTGCACAGACTTAATGCATGTCTTTACCTCTCTGTGAGTGATTGAAATACCCACGTGTGGGTAATGTAGGCCAAGTAGCATCACGCACAATGTTGAGATTAGATGAGAGCATTTTTTTAATGTTAGACTTAGCTTGGTCACTTCAGGCAATCAGTAATGCAGGTAGGTTGAAACTGTAATGAAATGTTCTTAGTTCCTTCTGAAGTTAAAATCATTTTGCCAGGACTTGAAAGTAACTGATAAATCCTTCTGGTATAAAAAAAGAGAGGCTATCCTTGTGAATTCCTGTTGCCTCCAGTAAAAGCATGGGCTCCAACTATGTGTTAGGCATGTTCTTTATTATCACCATACTCTAAATCTCCTTGAATTCTGATTAGTTTATGTCCTCTTGTCCATATGTTTGTAAGACCATAATGAACCTCAAAGTATGATATATGTAAATGTATTGGATTGAAAAGGCTACTGCGTATAGGCCTTTTGAATGTATTCAATAAGAAGCGAGTCAGCACGTGGGAATTGTACTTTATAGTGTTCTCGAATGAACCGTGAAATCCCTCCACGGGGTCACTGGGTCTGGAGGTCTCACACTTGGAGAGAAGAGCTTGACATCTGTTATCCATGAAGCTGGAAGTGAAGAGGGCATCTGGGGCTGCATGCATGATAAGAAGTAAAGATTTCAGTTGGACAGCCCTCTTACAAAAAGGTACTGGAATATCTGCCTCAAAGGGGCTGGAGTTTTGGGGATACGATTAGTGGTGTATTATTTGCCCATCCTTCTGGGAAAAAAAAACGAAAAAAAAAAACTACCATGGAATTTTTAAACCATCCAGGTAGAAAAGGAATCAAGTTACTAATTTCCCTGTTGTGAGAGACGTTAATCTTTTGACAGATTAAAGCAGAGAAAACTGAAAAAAACCCAAAACCTAGAAACCAAAACCAACTTTGCATTAATAGAGAGATTTGTTTAAAAACTTCTTGTGCGTTTTTTCTTGCTTTCCACTTCCTTTTTAAAGGTATAGTGACTTCTGCTCTATAAGTGTGGCAAAAATCATCCGAGGAGGCAAGAAAAAATTGTTATGAAAGATCATATGCAATATACAGTTCTATATTTGTCAGTTTTAATTGGAATTTTATTTTTGGGGTTTCTAATCACCCTAGAATAAATCTTAATCTTTCCTTTCCCAAGATAAATATACTTTATTTGCTAAATGAAAAGACATGCTGAATTGCTTTGTCAGAAAGATACTTTGAGTCTTACTCAAACATATGTCCTTTTCATTTACTGAAATACTATTGCAGTACTTTCATAATCCTTGCTTAGGTAAATTCCCTCTACTCCTTGTACTTAAGTAGATTTGATTTTCACCTAATTTCAAAACTGAATACCGTAAATAATAGGATAGCACATTTCCCTGGATTATCAAATTCTATTTGTGTGACTAAATTAAGAAAATGTGTCAGCAGTTTTCACTTTTTAAAATATCTGTGAATTGTAATTATGTGAATAGTTTCATCTTTGCAGTTTTCTGCAATTAAGATACTATTTAAATATTTTGGATCTCATTCCAAAATGTTTTAAATTTTCTTTTTGGCTAATCAGGGGGTAAAAGTTTCTGTTTCAATGCATTAAATCTGTGTCAACAAGTCCACTAGGTTGCTTCTTGGGTAACAAAGGAGTAAGTTTTCCCCTATTCTAAACAGAGGGAAATTAGTGCTTGAGATGAAAACCGGTAATTAAGCCAAATTTGCTGTCTAGATAGAATAATTGATGTATTCAGTGAGGAAGAAGTGTAATCTCGAGGAAAATTATTTCAGGCAGTTGCTGCCATCAAAGAACTTCTGTTTTTTTAATGATCCATTAATGACTGTTTTTTATTCTGCCTTCAGACACCTGAGAAATATATTTATAGACCATTAAACAACTTCTGATTTTTTTTTTTTTTTTTTTTGGTACTGATGCAGGACAGAAGTTTCTAAAACTGTGATAGACTAACACCATATTCATTTTACAGCATTTGTTATTTATCTTGCAGAAAATATTTTGCTCAGTTATTGCTTGAAACACCTGCTATTTTGTCTTTATAAGTAATTTAAATTATGATCCGAGAGCTTGATTTTTTTTTTAAAAAAAAAAAGGTGTTCTAAAATGGTAGGCATATTTCTGTGTGAATTTGCAAAGAAGCATGTACCTGATCTTTGGACTGTGAAAGCAGATTATCACTCTGTACCTGATGTTCAATATCAAATACTTACCAACTTCTTTATATTATCCATGAAAATTCTTTATAGAGAAATGTCTGTGTACTCATGGGTGAAGACTGTGAATGATAGTGATATCTTCTTGGTCAGACAAATCATTCTGTTACTATATGAAATACATGTCGATAAAGAATCATCCAAGAATATAGGCAGTACTGTGTCTGCGTACTGCTCAAAAAGGAAGTGAAAATGTGAATTATGATACCTTTTGTGTTTGAAACTCATGAACATAGAGGAAAGGATTGGGGGAGGGTTTTTCTTTTTTAAGTTAATGGCAACGTTAACGTTTTTTCAAAATGGAGTTCTTGTGGTTTACATTTGTCAGTGGACACAATAGTGAGTAGGATTTTCGGCTCTGCCATTGTGCGATATGCCTTCCCTGAACAGTGCAGATAAACATGTGAAACAAGCATCTTCTGTCATACAAATGTATGTATTTTTTAAGTCTGTGATCAAAAGCTTTCCATCAAAATAAGAAAATCATTCTTTAGTCTTTGTTTCCTTGCCTGTTGAACACTCGCAGCCCTGGGCTTCTGTGCAGATTGCTTTCTAGGAGATTCCTTTGTCTCATTCTATGCCGTTTTGGTGTCTGCTTTTTTGTTTAACTTCTGTCCTTGGAACAGCTGTCTCTTCACATGTGCTAGATAACCCCCATATCCTTTGCTTTTTAAAATCTCTCCATAAAGCCTGCTTTTCTTAAATAGCCTTCCAGATTTTTTCCTCTGTACTACCACAGCACACCTACTTCCACATTTTCTTAATATTCTCAGGTGACAGCATAAGTCCTACAAAGACTTGTACACAAGCTTGGTAGTATAAACTAGGTTGTGCAAATTAAGGTCTAAACCTGTAGAACAATGCTTTCTTTTCTTTTTCCATGATGCTGCAGACATACAGGTATGTGAAGCATTAGTATTTTAATAATTCTGATTGTACCATGCATACATGCTAGGAAAGTCTATGAGTAAAAAAGCAGTCTTTTCTTAGCCTTAGAAGCGTTTATTCAGACTTCATACTATTTGAGTGTAGTTACAGCAGCAGAACCCAGACTTTGTTCTTCATCCATGAGAAACCCTCCTATTGCCCACCAATTCTCAACAATGAAACAACAAGAAAAAAACCCTTACAGAGAGTAGACTTGACACATTTCTGTCAAGAAGCTCAGAGTTCTGTGAGTACGTCCATTAAAATGAGCAAGGAGATCCTTCACCAAGCAGTGAAGTGGCTCACCACTTCTGGAGCACTGGGGAAAAAAAATCAAACCACTTTGTTCAACAGCTGGTACAGAAAGAGGCTGATGTCCCGAACTGCACCATACCTGTGCACTGTTTTTGTTGAAAGAGTGGTTTACAATATCACGGTCAATACTTCAGTCTGAAAAATCAGGAAATAAATATTGTAGGTATTACTACTACTGCTATTATGGCAGTTTGAAACTTTGTCCTAAACTTGTTTAAAAGGTCAGAGGTATTCAAACACAGACGGGCTAACTCTTGCTGTCAGGTATGTGGACAGGAGTGCTCAAAGGAAAGTAGTGATTTAGAGAGGAAAACAGGCAAGCTGATCCATTAATATAAAACCAGACAAAAATGTAGTTATTTAAAACAACAAATGGTATTTTCTTCATGCAGGTAAACAATTTAATGTTTCACAGAGTAAGCAGTGAGGTGTGTCCTTGGCAGACGGATTCACAAATGGAGCTGCTGTACGCTACTTACTATCACATTTTATTACAGAGGTTTTAGCATCAACATGGTACATGTTCAAAATGCTAGAAGTGTACCTTAACAGGAGGTGAAAATCACTGTCAGTGGCTGAAAACTGCCTTCCTTGCACAACAAACTGCACTGGGGAGGCAGTAAAGATTCTTCTGTAATATTAAAACATCGTGGTGTGTGTGCGTGTGTATGTGTTTAACTCTGTACAAAATAATGCAGCATCCTAAACTGTGCAGCTGGAGTGGGCATTCTTAAAACAAATGACTCGATGCTAAGGGCCTGTAAAGCTCTTGGTGGTAGGGATTTACTAAAGTCAAATCAATTTTTCTGTGAACTTCTCTGTAAGATTTAAGTTCAGAACTCATACTAATTGTAGACCAAACCTGGGGCTTTTCACCTTGAATGTCTTTGAATTGATTTGGTCTGGCAGGTGTGGATTTCAATCCAGTCATGTTTGCAGGGAGGGGGAGAAAGAACTGAGGAAATGCTGAAGGGTTTTCAGTCCCCCATTAGTGCCATGGCATCCAAGAGGAACATTCTTGGTTATGTGATATAGGAGTGATTATGCAATTCTTCTCTTCTTATCATCTGGATGAGAAAACCTCTGACCCAAAGCATCCCTTATATCCCTATACCTCTATTATTTTAGAGGTCTGTTCCAAAATTGTAAGAGACCTCATGTAACTGCCATAACTGATGAGAATAGTTTTCATAAGATCTCACTGACTGTCTGGACATTTTGGTCTGGAGTAGAAGATGTTGCATCAAAGACCATCATTTTGGGCTGAAATTCTGTAAGCACAATTTGCAAGATTTTATTATCATTATCTGATCTACACTGATGAATGGGTTTTCATAGAAATTGGCATATTGCATATGCAAGCCAATTTTGTTCCACATATGCAAAGTGATAAAATTGTTTCCAAAGCAGATAAGTATATTGCACAGTAATTAATGAATTTGTAATGTATCTGCACAATAGGTTGGCTTTCCAGCTAGATATTCCAGATGCAAAGCTGTCTACTTCATACATGAATCAATGGTTCCTGCAACCCAGTACATAAACCATCAACCTACATTTGAATTTTACTGTGTTCTCCATCTCCTGGTGGAGAAGCAGTTGGTATTAAAGGATCATCTGTGCCTGAAGCTCAAGCTAGTCGTCCATTGGTCCCAGCAGAACTCTTTTGTAAACAACATGAAGAGAAACATGGACAAAAAAGTGCAAGTCTGACATTCAGGGTAAATTGAGTGAGAATTTTGCAAATTTGACAGGTGATTTAACAGCAGCTGCTGATACTGGTGATAGAAGCCAGTGCAGTGCAAGACTTTGGTCATAAAGCAGCAGCCTGTGAATTACTGAGCTGTTAGGCTGGGGAAAAAGAAGAGAATCTGAAAGGAAAAAGCATTAAAGGCCTTACAGTTCAAAGGGAGAAAAGCAGTATACATAGACAAGATTAATGGAATTTTTTTAAAGGCTGAGCAGATAAACTTTTGAGCTAAATATGTATTTCCAGTTTATAAGAACATTGCTGAGATATTTTTTGTAATTTTCAAACTCATTTGATTTACTGTTGCTGATGCAAACATTACCTCTTGGAAGCTTGAAAGAGCAAAAAAATATTTACCATTTGTTCCCCTCCATCGTGCATGCAGATTGGTTTGTTATTGTATGGATGCTGGCATTATTTATTTTCTTTTTTTAGAAAAAACATCATTGAAGCATTTGTTTTGGAAAAAACACATATAAAGAACTACACGGACTTTGCTAACAGGTATGAGAAATTACATTTAAGAAAAGGTAGGTCACAATTTAGGCCTAAAGGTATTGTCATCCTCCCTTAAATTCAACTGGTTAGTTCCAGTAATTAGAATCTGACATACAAGAATATGTGGAAAGATAAAAACACCCTATTTTTGTGGAAGGGATCTATTGCAAAATCCCATTTTTGAGACTTTTTCGTGGACTTTGCTGTTGCAAGGACAATTTCTTTTGTTCCATTTTTGGTGCTACGTATAGAAAAATTCTGATTTGTAGTCTTAACCTGCATTTGAACAAACAAGCAGAGTAACTAGGACTCTGGTACTGCAAATTCAGCCTACGGTGATTGGGGAGTGCAATCACTCCTAGTGATTGCTTTGGGGAGGACTTGATTATGTCATGTCTTACACCAGTATTACCAGTGGCAAACTTAGCAGAATCGCTGCAGTAACCTGTCATACTAGTTCAGCAAAAATGAGATCATAAAAAGTACTTGTCTAGTTTTAGTGATTACTGTTGATAAGGATTAAGGAAAGTCTTAGGTTGTGAAATGCATTCAGAGGATAACTTGGCAGTCAGAGAAATGATGTAATCAGCTCGCAAGAGACTGTCACCTATGTGTAATGGAATGAGAAGCCTGTTTTTTTATTTATAAACTATATCTTTGAGGGAAATATACTAGATGGGTATGGTCTATAAAACTTAGCAGGATTAATTTTAAAGTTATTTTTAAAACCACTGATTGTCCTAATATTTTGCTAAAACTTGTTTTTCCTGGGATGTCAATTGTTATATAGCATCTTTTCAGTATCCCCATAGAGCACAGAAGAGATCTTTATCGAACTCATCTCATTTGGCACTGTGGCAGCTGCACATTTGGACTGATTAAAAGTATTAATAAATTTAGATAAAAGAATTGATAATCAGCTATCCATCTGCAGATTTCTTGGCACTAGGCACAGATAGGTTGGATCTGCAATTCCCCTGTCCACACTGTCTATCCTTTTTAATTCTGCCCTATCTGCTGACATTTGGAACAGCTGTTACAGCCTGAAGTCACAAAAAAAAAGTTGTTACCAGGCATGGATGCTTTCCAGTCCAATCATACTTATTTCTGTAGAATTAGCAAAAAACTTAATTCTGCAGAGAGGTACATTGATCAGTTGACTAAGTTGTGATTAACGCCTTAGAAAAATCTGCTTGCTAGCTGTCAAGTTCATGCACTGAATGATTTAAAGTTATGACTGTTTCTTCAGAAGGAAAAGATCCATTCGCAAGCCTTGCTTATGTGCTTGCAATGAACCTAGAAATGTAAACTGTGATGCAAACTATGCAACAGAAGAAATTGGAAGGTTGAAATCAGTATACAAAGTTTGTCCAAAGTGGGGCAAGTTCTCTGAGATTCTGCCTAAGACATCATGTCAGAAGAAATCCTGCGTGCAGTCACAATCTTACCTAATATGGGGCTGGAATGTCAGTTATTGTGGGCTATGTCTTGAGATTCCAAAAGAGCGAAGACTAGAAGGCATTTTAATCCAGATCATCTTTTCTGGCATAGCTAAGTCCTGTTGTCAATGAAGTATGCGAGGTTGCAGCCTGATGAAGACAATGATGACAATTATGTATTGAAATGGACAGTAAGCAGATTTTAAGTGGTTGCTTACTTGCTTATTGTATGAAGCTTTTTATTGGCTTTTCCCATAATCAGAAAAGTAGACAGACAAGACATAAAAGGGCACATAAAAATACATAACAAAGGTTATGGGAAAAAAAACCCAACCACTAAAATTTATTTCCCTTAAAAAAAAAAAAAATTAAAATTCCAGTTAGAAAGAAGGAAAAGTAAATAGGAAACCATGCTGGTTGCTTGCTTTCAAGAGTTCCATTTTGAATTTTCCACCCTTACTTGGGTTCAAGCTGCCTTTGTAAGTGCTGTGGATGGTTAGCAACTTAAAACAATATTTAAAATATAGCCCTAAAAGGTGGAGGGCTTCAGAAGCAGTTATATCTTTGAGGTCTGCTTATATTAAAAAAGCACCCAATGCTTTGCTTTCGTAACTAATGGTGGCTCCACTCTACCTCAATCATTTTTAGCCTCACCATGTCAAATTGGGAAGTCTATTCTTCTTTGTACTGTATTTCTAAGAGTTCTTTTATCATCTCAAAGCTACGTCTTCTACTACATGCTGTAGCATTTGAAGTGTTGGAATATCATCTCTACTGTACTTTACTAACAAGTGTAAATTAAAGATAGAAGAAGTGAAGGGTTTTGTTTTGATGTGAATTGTGTTTAGATTATTACACTGCTTACCTGCTGGAACTTCACCTTAATTTCTTATTTAAAAAGTCTGAAAGCTTAAAGAACAGGTTTATAAAAACATAGTTTTGGAGCACTGCTTGTCATCTCTGAGTTGTGATGTTTATGATTGACTTATAGACTCTCCATTCCTGCAGAATTTTACTGATGATGCAACGCACACTTTCCAGACTGAGTGAGTTCAGTCATGTGTACCCTGATCTTCAGCTATTTTTTGTCACCACAATTCATTTTAGGAGAAGTAGATATTCAGTTGTTTATCCAATGTGATTTCCTGCCATGCAAATGAAAGATGGAAATGTCTTCTGTTCTGTATATGTGTAAACAATGCACAACCATTACAAATCTTGCTTTCACCATTACCTGGACGTGCAAGAGATCAGGAATCTGTGTGCTGTACAGCAAATAGACTTGGGAAGCACAGTACAGTAGCTTTTTGGGAAAACTGGTAGAAGACTTATTTTGAAGCCAAATGCTTCAAAACCCTTCAATTTTCCAAATTACTGGTAAAACATTTGTGGTAATGTTGTATATTATAAATATGATATATTTGGGTTGCACTAGTATAAATGTTTTCATGCTAATTTCACATTTTTTTAATTTGTGAGGGAGGGGACATAATGTGTAGCCCTTTGAAGAGGAGGGAAACAACAAGGTTTTTGCTAATGGTTTCATTGAAGTGGAAGCCTGGGTTTGTTGCTTTGGGCATTTTTTTCCCCACCTTCTTGTTTTCCATTTCACCAAAAATCTTACAGTTGTACAAGTGTATGCATTTTTCTCATGGTCATGGATCGAGACATCTGATGATCTATAGATTCACTTGATCTACAGTTCAGAGGCTTTGAGAGGAAAGAACCAGTATTCTCAATTTACAGTCAATTTACAGTCTTTCTCTCCCACTCACCCAAAAAAATTTCAAAAACTCTATATAGATATACCTCCTAAGACTGTAGCTAAAGTACCACTATAATCAACTGGCTTACAAGGTCACAACGGATGCAGGTTTTCTGAAGGAGAGCTAAGCAAGCTCTCTACCTGCCTGCCAAATGGATAATGCATAAGCATTATGTAAGGAAACTATTTGTGCAAGTGTTGGCCAAATTCTTTACATTGTGAATTAATCATTTCTATTTTTCATGAATGAAAACACTGAAATTATCTAAAAGGCCAAAACCTGCACTTCATAGTGTGTATTGCTATTTCAGGGACTGACATATTTCTTGTTTCAGAAGAGCAGTGCTGTCATCTTTCACAATCTGTGTTGAGTTTTCTAAAGTGCAGTGTGATGCAAAGTGATCCTAAGTAAAACAATTTGTAATTTTGTTTGTCTACTATGGTAGCAACCTTAGGATCCTGAGAACACATCTAATGTAGTATATCAGTGCTAAAGAGATGCTTAAATGTTCTTGTACTGAATGCTGCAGAAGCTGAAGGGTGTTCAGAAGTATGTTATTGCAGCTGCTGTTATTCTACTAATGCAGTCATACTACAACTGCTTTCCAAGATTTTTGAAAGCTAATACAAAGAATTAGGCTCTTAATTCCATATTTTTCATCAAAATAACTTTTTTTTTTAAAGTGCAGCAGGTTTCCTCTGAAAAAAATTGAAAAACTTCATCATAATGTTATTATTTGCTAGCTATTAAGGAGGAGTAAGCAAGAGGAGGTAAAATACTCTCTTCATCATAAAAAAACCAACCCCCCAGCAATCCCCCAGACCTTACACAGAAGTATTCTGGATTATTATTTTTAATTGTATGCTCCAGTTACTACTATTTTTCCTCGTTCTCTGTGTATTCTGCTCCTCAGTAGGTCTTTGAACTGTAATTGTTGAGGTAAGATCTGATGGCGTTATAGAAGTGCTAAAAATGTCACTTTTTATGAAGGAAAAGTGGATTTTAAAGAGAAGTCACTGATGCTAAGATAAGTGAAGGTGTGGCTGTGGAATGGTGATCCGACTGTTGCAGATGTGTGATACTTCAAACTTGCATGTTCATTAGCAAATAATTATATGGCTGAAAGGCTGCTGAGGCAGGCAAATTGCACCTATTCACCTAGACACTGTGTAAACATGAATATGAAAAATACATTCAGTTATTCATGAAATAGCTGCAAATGATGGCAGCTTTCAAATATCTGGGCTTGTATTGGTGGTTTCATGGACTGTTATTCGTATATCTTTCTCTGTTATAGTGTACACGATAGAGAGAGATGACAGACTGAAAACTAAGGAACCAGCGGTAGAATATATTACGCTCCTGAAGAGAACTTTTATTTTCTCTCTCTCTGTTTCCTAAGAGCTAATGCTGGGTCTGAATGATGTCAGATCTAGTGATGTCTGAATAACTGTCATGTACAAGAAAGGAAAAAAATTTAACAGAGGGAGCTAGGGTATGATCTTGTAAGTGGTGTAGTATTTGCAGCCACATTTAGAAGGGAAGCTGAAACCACTTTTGTTGCTACTGTTATGTTGTTAGGGAAAGAACCACATACAAAGGAAAATGTGGCACATGTAGAGAATTACAATTTGGGCCTACCAAAGAAATTAATAAAAAACTGTAATTGTGCTCATTAATATCCTCCCCTACTGGAAAACAAAATGTGAAAAGACCGACCATTACAGAACTAGCACAAACAGTTTGCAATTATTAGCAGCCCTGCTCCTGTTGCATAGGGCTGTTTTCTTCAAATGTCCCTCCATGACATTTCTTCTGAACAGATTGCAGCTCTCACTTCTCCTATGACTAATTGCCTAAGAATCACACCACTTACAATGTAGCTACCTTCACTCAACATGACAGAACTTTTGTCTTTACTAGTATTAGACAAAACCATCCAACAAATTAACTATGTCACTATGAGTATAAATGTATGTCACATTTAGTTTTCCAAATAACACAGGCCTTTAATATCAACTTTACAAGAGAGTGTGTAAGAGAAGGCCAAAGCATAGCAAGAATTAAATGCCTCATCTGAGATCCTGCAAATGTTTGCTAAAGCTAGTCTTGCGCTGCCATTTTAATGCTAATTTTCATTAATATGCAGCTGCTCTCATCTTCTGTCACTGCAAACTAAGAGCAGTCATTTCCTTATTAAGGTCTATTCTGCTAGCTTTGTGTCCTAAACTACAATCCTATCATTGTTTTATGTGTAATTGGTTAAATCAAATAATATATTCGATTCTATAAGCTTTGAAACGAGGAGTGATATCTATGAATGGTACCATTATTAAATACATTTGTGATTTTTTCGCTGTTCCCTTGTGTCCAAAGGAGTTTATATAATTCACCCAAAGAACACCTTTGGGCTAGGAAAGCATCGCTTCTTCCATTTTGCTTCTGTCAAGAGCCTGCCTGCTACAATTACAGTATTGACTAAATAAACATTCCAAACAGCAAAGCACTGATAACCTCTCTGTGGGTATGTGTGGATGGTGCCAGGGAGCGCCACTGGAAGGGGCAAAAAGAGTTGTTTCAGACTCTTCTGACAAAGAGAAAATTTGATGAGAGGGAACTCACTAAAGGAATGAAGCAGACAGGCTTCTCTTGCTCCTTGCCTAATCCCAGGATTAGGTTTATTTAACATGTTGCTTCTGCCAACCAATGTAACTAAACTAATAGTTAAGTTGGAGGTAGGCTGCCTGAAGGTAGAGGAAAGACTGACACATGGTAGCCAACAGAGACTGCTAGTGTTGCACAAAATAATTGTTTTATTTTAAAAAAAGTAAGAAAAAGCAAGCCAAAACTTGTAAATCATGCCATGAACTATGACGACAACAAGTTATTTAGAAATTGCTGGTCTGGATTGTCTGTACAACTCTCTGTAAACATCATTCAATGTCTTTAACTGTGATGATGACACAGGGTGTTTCATAAGCCCTTTGTTTCAGTCCTAGCGCAGAAGCGACCTGTGTTGGGTTGGAGAGGGGAAGGAGTAGAAGGAATGTAGGCAACAGTAGGAACATTTATTTTAGATGATGGAACCTGCTAGAGGTGTAAGAGCAAGTTAAACAGATGCTCATAGTAACTGCAATTGTGAGTAGTAAAACATCCTTTCACAGACTCTCCAGAAATCTCCAGAGAGATTTCCTTTCCCTGGCACTCACCTGGGTACCACTCTTGGGACATGCCTGTCAATTTATATTGCCAACAGTGTGTGGTCAGCCAAAGGAAAAATTCCTTGTAAAAGCATCGGACTGAAGAGGACTACTAAAAACCTAAACTGGATAGCAGAAAAGTCAAAACACTTACTTAGTCTAAAGACTAAGGATAATAACATTACCACCTCCTGTTCTGTTCTCTCATCAATTCCTTGTGAAATTTGTTCCTCCAAAACTTGGGCGTTTGGTATCTCAACTACTTAACGGAAGGGCAGGTGGTTGTAAGAAAGCCATTGCTGATCGGTCCACAGAACACATCTGCTACAGGCTTTACTTACAATGCACTCCAAGACAGATGTCTGAAAGAATGTATGTATTCTCACTGCTCTCTCTGCCTTCACTCCACTGAAAAAAAGTTATACAGTTACAACAGATGCTTGTACAGCTTCTGACAATTCCTATATTAGACACAACATTAGTTTATTGCCAAAACCAGATTTACTAGCTCAATGCTCTCCAGTAAAGGAAGTAAGCTGCTGTAAAGGGAATAGCTTTAATTATTCCTGGATTCGAGACAGGAGAATGCCATGAGGTATTACACTTACGAGGGCAGTCAGAAGTCAGAGTTTTCAGAAATTCTGAGTTGGATTCCAGTTATTTTAATTTACTTCTAGGTTCTAGGACTATAAATCTGTTTTGAAACTTAAAGTTTAGATGGAGGTTTAAAAGGGGATGTTCAACTTGCTTAAAATGCAAAAAAAAATCAACTCCCTGCTTAAAATGGAGAGCTATCCATACGCAATCTGCAGTGCGGTTCCCTCATTCTTTCCTTGTTCCATTTGATTAATGAAAGCAATGTATTTTCTCTCCTTCTGCCAGAGATTAATACTTCTCCGCGCTTCTTTGTTTTTGGTGGCAGATTGCTGGGGGAGAGATTCCACAGTAAATTGTTTTTGATATCAAGTTTTAAATAGGCTTTGCCAGCCTGCTTGTTTTGTGAAAAATACTTCTCAGTCTCCAGTAGTGTATAGCCTGGACTGCGTCTGCTCTATGTCTCTGTTGAAGAGAAGGGGAGTTCAGGAGAGCCCCTTGCAAATCTCACTTCCCTCGCTACAGCTGATGGTGCAAGGTGAAAGGGAACAGCTTGGCTGCTGCTTCCTTCCCCGTGTCTGCGGGGTGGGCACGTGGGGGCAGCAGGAGTAGCAGGCAGAGACTGTTTCATAGTTACTTACTGGCCTCAGCAACAACAATTTGTTCTTCCAGGTACGTGGCTTGAGTTAAAGCCCTAATGGGTATTTGGTGGGGAAGTAATGCCTCGAAGCCAGCGCTTTTAGTGGCACAGACAAAACTTACTCCTTGAATCCTCCTTGGGGAAGGACTGTCTCCAGTACTGACTAGGTGTAATTCATATCACCTACACCTTGGTGGTGAGGCAGGGGCTATTTTTAAATAGTATTTTGGACTACTGTCTACACTAGTGATTCACATGCTGCCAAGGATGTTCCTGGACACGGGAATGCAACCATCTATTCATTTCCACTGCTACAGCTGTCTCTGGATGACTTCTGGCCAAAGCTAAATCTCCCAGATATCCCTGGGCAGAGTCTGGAGGTCAATACGAGCCAAGGAGCAACAGGCAGTTCAGGTGCAGCAGACCTGTTTTGGAGCATAAGAGAATTTCATAGTACGGATGGGGACTGCTGTGCACATGTTGGCCTCCATACTGCAGAAAGGTGCATTCAAGGCAAATTCATTTTACTGTAGTATAACTTGCAGAGCCTTTTTCTTTAGTGGGCTTTTAGCTTTTAAGGAATTGTTTTCGATTTCTTGTTTTTTAGTGGTGGTAAACTCAACTGATGCTCAATTTCTGCTCATGCATTAAGACAAACTACAAATATATTTTTTATTGTGTTTGCTTTTACTTAAAATTTGGGAAATGCACACTGAGACATGTGCAAATGTAAAACTGGTGGCAGTTTGCCAGCATAGCCTTTGATGTTGCCAACCATGAGAGACCTACGTATTGGATAATACAGCTTTCCTTCTATATATATGGAATCAAACCACCATGTGCATGTTTTATTCCTTATCATAAAAGCGATGTTTTACGTTGCAGCCTCCAAAATAAAAATGTAACTATCAAAATGAGATCTAACACCTTGCCTTATGTATAACCTTCAAGTTAGAGTCGAAATAGTGAATGTGTTATTTTAGCAGGGCCACTGAGACCACAATCAGCAAAAATCCTCTTTGCACTTGGCTGTGAGCTCCACCCTTTAAACAAACACTTTGTCCAGGTTTCCAATCGAATTTTTCACTACACGAGTCTCATTAAGTAAACAGCAAGAGTAGCTTCAGCCAGTGACCCATTCTTCCCCTGCAGCTTCTTGCACATGGCCCCTTTCTCTTGTAGCTGGCGAAAGCCATTTTTCTTCTGCCTGGCTGAGGAGAAATCTATATGATGGAAAGGACAGCTCAGCACCCAGACCCAGTCATCACCAAGAGCTGCTTAAAATAACTTGAAAAATAAATGGTTTCTCCTCATCGTCTCCTTCCCTTCCAGTCACGTTTTTGTCAGCTACATTTGCCTGAGAACCCGAAACTCGGATGCAGCGTGACATCCCCCTACCTTCCTCCTTCCCTTTCCACAGGCCTTTTACCCCCAGCTGTTGCTGTTGCTGCCAGCTCCGTTCAATTAACTTCAACAGGAATGCAGTCATCCCTCTGCGGTTAATCCTGTTCAGGATTAATGAACTGTGCTTTAAACCAAGGGAACTACTAGTAAAATGAGGTATAATTTCATTAGAAAGTGGTGTACTGCTAATTAATGAAAAAGGTAATTTTAGGACTTTGCAGAATTGAATTTATCGGTAGAAAAAAAATCCACAGACCAAATATGTGAAGTTTGCTACTTTCTCTTTGCTCTCACTCTCTCTGTGGACGACTTTTGTCACCAAATGTCCTGTTTTCTGTCTCGCTCCCATCAGGTGACCACCAAGGCACGTCACTGGGAAGCATGGAGTAGAGACAGCAGTAAAACAAGGCCACTTGTTGTGGAGCCACTTGTTTCTTCATCCTGTGTTTCTGAGTGATGAACGCTGTGTATAATCTGATTTATTTAAGTGTTAAAAAACAGGGACTGGTCAAAATACTGAGGTCATTTCTTCAGTTACGAACCAAGAAAATTCCTGGTATTTGGCTTTCATGCTGGTTCTGGGAAAGTTTGCAGTTCTTCAGTTTCTCAGTGGTGCTTGTTCTGTGCATTTGAGGAAAGGCTTGGGCAATACCTTGGAAACACTCAGCCTTTCACTTTCTGGATATTGAAAACAATCACAATGGACACCTAGACAAAGCAAAGTAACAGAGAACTTTTGCAAGAAAGTGATTGACAAGCCAGGGCAGTGACAGGGGAAGACAAGATCAGAAAAGACAACTCATCAAAAATTTTCAAATTATGTTCCTGTTTGGTCATACACAGCTTTGTTTATTACTTCAGAGCTCTTGACTCTTCCATTATGAAATATTAATTAGTATCCATCCTGTAAAAGATCAGGTAAATATCATGATTTCCCATATTTCATGTCGCTTCACTGAAGGAAGTCTTATTATAAAGTAATGAAGTACACAACTGTCATTCAGATATTTTGATCTTTTATACCAAAAAAACGGTGATGTACAGTACTTCACTCTCTAAATCATGCTGTTGTAATTAGTTTTTCCTTACAAAAAAAATTTCATGGGTCCTTCTAAGTTCTAAAAATATACTTCTGGCTCTCCAAGTAAAAGATATCCATTCTGGGAAGCATGTATCTATAAAAAATAGATTGAATCCAGGTTTTGAATGTAAAACTAAGTCTAATGACTGGAATTTTCATAATGCAATACTGAAAGAATTTTCTGTACAATATATTGTAATGGGCCAAATATCCACCAACCACAAAATATGCAAGTTTGTATTCTGCACATGTAAAGGAGGAGGAGCCGATACATTTGAGTCAAAGTTCCTCAAAGTGTTTTGTTCTAGTGCCAGAGCCAGCCAATGTGCTAGCACACATGCTTATGTTTTAGCATATGAGTACAGAAAGTCAGCCAAGCATGAAAAAAAGTCAGTCGCACAGTTATTTTTGAGATGGTATTTTGTTTTTAATACACTCCACTGTTATATTTATAGATTCAAAAGAAATTACATCTTATCTTCAAATGCAATTACGACAGAGGAAACAGAACATGAGATTTTCAAAGCAGCCCAAGAAAACTGAGGACTCAGTTCTTAGTAGGCAGGAAAATAGTATGTCGAGACTCTTGTGAGCATGCCAGTATCAAGCACCTGTACAGGAGCATTCTGTTACTTGATGCAAGTTTGCTATAAGCAAGCCAGCTGACAACATTTGTGCAATACTAAAAGGTCTTACAGTATAGAGAAATATTTCATATCAAGTTCTGTTTGTCATGAGAAAGAATGTGCTTTCTAGTTTCTGCAGGGGGTTTGTTTGGGGTTTTTTTGTTTTTTCCTGGACAGCATTATGGGCCAAATGCTCAAACCTTTTATGCCAAAGGCAAAGTTTGATATAAATGAGACCAGAATGCATAGGTATGTGCTAAATCAGATATTTTTAAATGCACGCCACTTGAGATTATAGAAGAAAAAATATGCTCATAAATAGTTGTGATTTGTTTGAAGTCAAAGCACTTTTCTCTCTGTGGATCTATTTATAGTTTCAGGATAAGAAATTCTTATGCTTAGTAGCAGGAACTGATGAGTGAGACTTTCACATACTCAGAAGAAAAACATGAGTTGTAATTTTCTGTTTCTTCAGCCTAAAGAAAATTCATGAGTCTTGTAGCTGGGATATAAAATTAATCCTGCTTACTTAGGAGGACCTTAATCACATACTTGCAGTTTTCCACTTGAACTATGGTATCTGTAGTACCCAAAGGAGTCAGTTCTCACACAATGTTTTTCATCTCGTTTTGTCTTCTTGTTAAAATAAATCTTCGATTTTGCCAGTGAGCAAGTTTAGTTTTTAATGTAATTTTTTTTATTTTTAATTTTTATTCTATTGCTATATTAAGAACACAAAGGGATTATTCTGAATCCTGAAGTGTTCCCTTTGTTGCTGCTGGAGTCCAGTTCTATACAATATTAGCAATCAACTTCTATGCCAAAGCCAAGCAGTGACAGTTGCAATAATGAATATTTGCTGCAGGGCACTGGTATGAAAATAGCACAGTGCTGCAAGCGTGCGTCACCAGAAACAAATCTTCCATTTCACTGTGACTGAATTTCCAGCTCGATTTTAGATCATTTATTATTGAAATAGTTCTTAAAGCACTGTCATAATATTATGTTAAGAAATGCTGATTCAGTCTTCAAGGCATCAATTCAAATGCCTTCCTACTCCTTTTTGGTGGTTTCTGTTTGGGTTTTTTTTTAATTCCTTATACCTTTAATGCTGTACCTTGTATTTAGGGCACTGAACTGTGTACAGGCAGCAGCACTGTAATATATTCAGAGAGACACATGCTGGTTAGGTTAGAAGTTCTGGTAAGAAGACGATTTAAATTCCCTTTTTGTAAGCTTACTTGACAGGTTTTAGAATGTTTTTCCCTTAATTCCTGTAGATAATTCTAAAGTTTATATGAGGAGGAGCAGCTTTGCATCTTCTAATATGTTATGGCTTTTATGTGATGAACGTGGATAGTTTTCTTGTACATGTTTTGATGTCATTCATGAATTTGCATTAGTGGAATATAAAATGTATTAATATAGGGCACCTTTTGAAAGGTATATGAGCAGAATATATGCTGAACTGATATTTGTGTTAGTTGAAGAATATGCTGATGACATTTACCATTTTTAGTTTAATTTTTATATACAAGGCTGCTTTTACACACGCATATCAAAATACCCTCAAAAGGACTAGTATAATCAATTGTATTTTCTTTTCACTTTAAAATAATTACATGGCAAAATATTAGATCAACATAGATATAGGAGGTCAGATATTTGAAGCAGAACAAAATCTGCAGCTATTTAAGCGGTTTTTTTGTTCATTGCCTCAGGTTTTCCTATGGAAAATAAAGAAATTATGATCTATATTTTGCTTAGGGCAAAATACTGACCCTTGCATTGCAAAGCTGGTAATGGTGATTGATGTACATATCTAATTTCCTGCAAGATTAGAATGGGCACCAACCTCGCCATCAGCCCTTAGAGAATGTTAATGTCTTCTTTCTCTTTTCCTTCCCTCTCCCTGGTGCCATCTGCCCTCTGTCGTCCTTTTCATCAGGAAAGTACATCGACTAGACCTAATACTGTACAGTAGTCCCAGAATGGAGAAACTGCACTTTTCAGAGCAATTTTATGTGCTGCTGGGACTAGGCTTCTGAGGAAAATAATTTCACTGCAGCAACATTCAACTGAAGGACAGCCAACATGGACACAGATTTCTGGGATGGGAAAGGAGTGACTAGTTAAATGTATAATTTTGTAGAAAGATCTACAAAGGCTTCATTTACTCATAGATTTCCCAAAAAAGGCTTGATATTTCAAAATAGTATTTTTCTTCTTGAAACATTATTGTTGGTCTGTAGAAAATAATAAATAATAACAGAATGTTCAGCAAGGTAACACCGTTCCTTCTGCACCAATATTTGACATCCCCAGTACTTTCAGCATATAACCACCTCCAGACTCACTCTCAGGAAAAAAAACCCAAACAACTTTGATTAGACCTTGAGTGGGACCTTATTTTTGCTATATGCTTTGATGTCTGGCAATATGTAGAATATTCACATGACAAACTCTGCTTTCTTGGTTTTATGAATAGTAATTTTTAAAAACCCTCTGGGAGAATATGTAGAAATGTTGCAAAATACACAATGTATATAAATTAATAGGGCTTAAAGGGTTCTATTCTCACTGACTGAAAGGGAATCATACCTGGGTTGCTCCTGCAGATATTTGTTCAGCCAGTTTCAAGTCCTCCAGTAGGCAGTATTTCCAGATCTCTGTAGGTATGCTATTCTCAGGCTTTACAAGCTTTAATATTAGAAAGAATTTCCTGATGTCTGATCTAAGTCTCTCTTGGTGTAATCCAATAGTCCTTGTCCTATTAGGAGGGATCAGGGAGAAGAGTTTATTCTCTTATTTTTAGCTACCTTCTACAGATATGAAAAATGTTGTTGGTTTTACCCTTCATCTTCCGTATTCACAGTCCATGTTTTCTAAACCTCTAATTTGTTTTGGCTTCCTCCCTTGCAACCCCTCTCTGTTTGGTTTGCATTTGTATTGCTGCTGGATTAACAGCAAAGCAAGTAATTGTTAATTTTTGACGTTGCAGTCCCCACGCTGGACACAGGGCCTACAGTGCTGATTAGAGGAGAAAAAAATACTTCATAAATCTTTCACTTTGCACTTTCAATATGATGGGGACCTTTTTCATAACGCAATGATGTAAAAGGTCTGTCTTCATCTTGTTATCTGTTACTGAAAGCTTTTTCTGAAAAAAAAAAAACCAAACCAACCAACCCAAAATCAATCAAACAAACAAAGAAACAAACAAAAAACCCAAAGGCAGTACTGGGCCTGTTCGTCATCCTGGTTTAATAGATCAGATTAATCCTACTGAGTGTGGATTCCTGCAATTGACTTTACTGAAAAGCATCTAATTTTCTAGACCATTTCTCCAATGCATTAAAATTGTTTTGAATCATGTCTCCCAGTGTATTTGTGCTTGCTCCCAGTTTGCTGTTGTCTTCCAAGTTACAGGCATGTTCGTCATTAATGAAGTTGTTGAACAGTGCGAGTCTGAAACACACTTCTGTGGCATCAGTTAGCTGTGTCCCTCCTGCATCACAGCACATACTGAGATCGATAAGCAAAAGAATTTTTATTTTGCCAATTCTAGTACATGGCAATGAATAAAGCATAGTACAGGTAGAGCACCACTAACACCAAGGGATGTATGAAGCCAAAGTGAGCTGTCTATGTTGAAAAGCACCCAATTCCAGGAGTATCTCAGTAAATTAACTAAGATTCCTTACAGGGGAAGCTGCTACTCAGGAGGCTTAATACGATAAAATACAACACTGCAAAGGCAGAACAGCTCCTGTCCGTTCTCTCCTTCTCCTGTCCCTTAACTTACCATCTCTCCACTGGCCCAGTGCTGGATCTTATTGTCTTCTACCATTGCTAAGTACTTAATTACCAAATGATACTGCCATATCCAAACGTCATGTATCTGTTATTCAAACCACAGTATCATCATGTATTTTCTCTTTGTTGGACAGAATAAGCACAAGTTCTTAGATGCAAGCACTAGGTTTCAAAATAGGTTTAGGTGTATAACATGCTTACAGTTTTTCCAAACATACTACCGATACACAAAACAGAAATCTCATTAGTGTTTTTGTAGGTCTCAGATATAGAATGCTGTATATTTAATTACTGTTATTAATATGTATTGTTAGTATGCAATAATGGATAATAATAATGCACGGATAAATGTATACCATGTATTAATAATTACCTTCATTCATTTAATATTAGTTTTGGCTAATATCAAGTGAAGTATCAATTTAACATTTTATTTTATCAGATATCAAGAACATACAATTTTTTTCATTTTAGTTTTATTAGTACAGAATGTTAAAACTTTAGCTTGGCTACTCGATCAGCATAAGCATTATGTGCTACTGTGGCAGTTTATGCATCTGAAGTGCTGTGTATAAATTTTAACTGCCTATAGTACTGGTAATTTACATGACCACTTTTAGTCGATTATCTTTCAGTCGTACAGTACAGTCTTAATGACCTGTCTTTTCAGTTTATGAATTCTGTATTTACTGGGTGTTAGCAGAGTGCAGGGGACAGAATATGTGGCATTTTGATACGTCGGAGTACTGTATTTTGTAACCACAAAAAATACGAAGAATAAGGTCAGATTTAGTTCATTACCATTAGTCAAACCATCACCAGCACTATCTGGCTCTCTATGCAGTTACAGCATTAGGAAGCAAACAAGCAAATGCCAAAGGTCACCAACTTTTTGTTTGTTTCTTTCTTTCCATCTCCTCTCTTTGCCCACAGATGTTACCACAGGGACACCAGCAATATCAACGACTACAACCGTGGAAATCCGGAAGAGCAGTGTTATGACAACTGAGATCACCTCTAAAGTGGAGAAAATCCCCACGACAGCCACTAGCAGCACCACATGCCCTTCCGTTGAGACCGAGGAAGAAAAAGCAAAAAGACTGCTGTACTGTTCACTATGCAAAGTCGCTGTCAACTCTGCCTCACAGCTGGAGGCGCACAACAGTGGTGAGATGGAGCAGTGCTTGCTTTCTTCCTTTTTTTCCTTCTGTCTCAAGAGCTCCGCAATTATCTTCCCCTGAATAGATTAGATCTCTTGCAGCAGGGGACAAAGAGGTGGCAGAAAACTGGCAATTACATGGAATTCATTAACTATTAAAGAATAAAAATGACAGGCAAAGAGGCTTTCATAAAGGGGGAAGAAAGGAATTTTATTGCATGCAAGTTACCCATTTTCGTACACTTTAGCTTTTGCAGCTTCCAAACCTTATAGAGCTAAAAGACAGCTCATGCTTCATTACCTTTGGTGTTCAGAGTTTGCATACTTTTGTTTGTGCCAGCTAGCAAACTGAGTATGAATGCCATTAGTTTTGTTTGAAATCTAACAAATTAAGGCTGAAAGAGGGAGCGTCAGTCAGTCAGAGTTCAAGGATAGGAGTTAGAATTCTTAGCTCCGTGTTGTGTGTTAATAACTCGTTAAAATTATGTATATTTTTCTTTTGTTTTCATCAAATCATAGCAACTGCTGCATGAGAGTTGAATGGATAATTGCTTACCTCCATTTTTCTTAATTTTAAACCTTTTCTTGTTATTAGCGCTAGTAGCACCACTGAGTTCCAGTAGTAGAGAGCCATCATTCACAGTCACTATTTTAAGCATGTCATTGATTGGCTTTGTGGTGAGCAGGGTTAAAAGATCTTGGGATTTAATATGGTGGCAATGACCACCTATAACAGTCTTACAGAAAAACTCCCAATTTTGGATGTGAGGGGTTACCTGCCAGCAGGGTAAACAGAGTAGGAGACAGGCAGAGAACCTTCGGTTTGAAACATAGAGATGGTGATGATATACCTGCAGCAGGATGATAAATGGTTTTATGATGTAATAAAAATAGAAATAACTTTGGCCTGTCTATACAATCCACTTAAATTAAAAAGAAAATGATAATTTATTGGTATTCATGAGAAACAAAGCCTAATCAGTTTTGAATGCTGTGTTTCCTGGATGCCAGATCTTCAACTGGTGAAAATTCAAGTTCATAAATCTGTACCCATTTAACCTATTTAACTTCATATGAGGGTTAGGTTCTAAACATTTTTTCTGATCAAGATGAGAGCCAAAATATTATTCTGAATATTTAAACACAACCCTACAATTTTTGGTGTCTATGCTGATAAACTGTGTGTGTGCTCACACACATGTATGCTTGTAAAAGTGTACCTGTGGATGTGTACAAAAATTATCAATTAGTGGAACACTAATTCTGTACACGGTAGCAGTCTGTTATCATCACAGACTACCTGTGTGGGAGTCAACAATGTAAGAAATTGTTCAATCTGAATAAAGGTAAAGCAACAGGACACTATTGTTTTCTATCCAATCTTTATTTTAATAAAAATGCAAGTGCATTTTTCACACATGTATGTTTCTCACACATTTTGGGTTCTGTCGGGGCCATTAAGGATCCATACGTTGCTGCCAGGAACCTCTGCCCCTTTTTGATCCAGAGGCTAATTAGTTAATTACAGATGTAAGTGTAAGCTATCTAATGGATACTGTTTATCAATCCATTCAGGAGGACTACAAATCAAAGCAAACTACATCTTTAATAGCTAAATTACTCTTCCTTTGCAACTACAATTCAGGTCTTATTAGCAGCAGGAGTTAATGAGAAAAGTCACACCCATTTAACTTCACATCAGGATACCTGATTGTGCCACTACTTACTGGTGTGGCTGCTTTGTTCTAGTGCATTGCCTACAGATACGTAATTTAATAATTAAATATCAGATGTGAAATACTGTTACATTGGTATGAATCTGATACGGAGAAACACAGGCATATTCCAAGGATAGCACGTGGCACCAAGCTGAGGTTCATATGATTTTCTTTTAAAAAGAAAATAAACCAATGAATGCAACCAAATTGCCAAAGTTGTTTCTGTTTCCCGTTTCTAATGTCTCCAGGGACTAAGCACAAAACTATGCTGGAAGCTCGGAATGGAAGTGGAACCATAAAAGCCTTTCCCCGGGCAGGCGTAAAAGGCAAAGGACCTGTGAATAAAGGAAACACAGGCCTTCAGAACAAAACATTTCACTGTGAAATATGTGATGTGCACGTAAACTCTGAGACACAACTGAAACAGGTACTCAGCTAGCTTGCAGAGCGTGAATCCTTGGCTGTTCTTTGTTTTCGTGGTGATAAAGTACCGACATGACAATCAGCATGTGTCAGTCTTAACAGTTCACATCCAAATGGAGCTTACAGATGTTGCCCTTTGCACTTGTCTTTCACACTGTATGTTTTGTTTTGGATATGATTTTCCCTTGCACAGAATATGTTTTCTCAAAAGCTCTTGATCATATATATATGTCTTAAAGAGTTCTAGAAGCTGTAAGCTGCAACGTGTTACAACTGTCTTTAGACTACTATAATTGTCATGAGCTAATAAACTCTGCCATTTAGTGTACTGCATGATATTTGCCTTGAAAAATATGCGGAGGTGGGTGCAGCCAGTATTTTCACAAAACACTGAATAACTTGCTTAGAAATGCAGGACGGAGAGGATCTGTGATATTTTTTTATCAGTGTTACTCTGTAACTGAGAAACATGGCCTCTGAATTGCAATTACACTAAGTTATGTTCAGTCATTCCTCAGATGAACAAAACCTTTGTTCTGAAAAACACTTAGTTTAATTCCATATGCCTTTTGGAATTAAATACTTCTTAAGGAACTTTACAAGAATGAAGATAAATTCTGTAATGGACAATAGCAGGAAAAATAAATGTCCAGTTCTTTGTCTTTTTTTGAGAGAACTCTCTTGAGAATGAAAATCAAAGTAAAAATACAGCTCTGAAAAAGGTCCCTTACATCTGATACAGCAATAAAGTCTGTGTAGAAGGATTCTTGTAAAATCTCATAGATTTTATGAAGAAGATAATGGATTTTGTGGGGTTTTTTTTCACTGTCACTTAGTTTGATATGTAACCATCTTTCAGCTGAAATCTTAAAAGAATGTCTAGGCTTCTTAGGGATTTAAACAATTTTCTGACCTTTTTTTTTTCCCTCCCTGAATAAGGAATGCTCTACTATCTAATATTCTTTCAAAACTTTCTATCAGCAGTGGATTGAATTTGGTGGGTGCTTTATAGATATAGGGAGGAATTTTTCAAAGGCTTCTACCTTTGACCTGATTCAGGTCCTGTTTAAGTTAACAAAGGTGAGAAAATCATTGACTACAGTGGAAGGAGAGTTGAACTGAGTACTGTTGGAAATCACACTCCCGATATGTGATGCACAAAGGATCATTCAAATTGGAACAGATCCTATTCTCATTCATTATTGAATTAGTCAAAGTAATGCTGTTGTGGAGAGCAGTAGCCTTCAGTATTGGAGCTCCCTCGTGTAAAGCAGAACCTGAAATGATCTATTAAGGAAATATCAC
>VYXH01012388.1:2464-39403 GCA_013397275.1 Burhinus bistriatus | reverse complement strand
TTTTTTTTTTTTTCTTCCCCACCTGTATTTTAACAGCACATAAGCAGTAGAAGGCACAAAGACAGAGCTGCTGGGAAGCCGCCTAAACCTAAATACAGCCCTTACAACAAACTCCAAAAGGGAACACATCCTCTAGGGGTAAGCCAATCACCTTTTTATTTTACTTTTATTTTAACCCTGCTGAGTAGGTTTTTTAGAAAATGTAAGTGGAAAAATGTTTAAAATGAGAGGAATAGTGTAAGCAATGGGAGTATACAAGTGTCTGAATAAGCCCATGGAAGCCCACAAGGGACTTTATATACTTTGATGGGTGTGGACTACAACCCGTGGGTCCTCATTTTTTGTAGCTACTCTGAATAACCTCAGAAGAGAAGCTTGTTTCAAAGGTCATTAGAGAGCAACAGACGAAAGAAATCCAGTTGTCAAACAGGATTTTTCTAGGTTTCAGCACGGACAATAGTGATGAAAGGACTAAATAAAACTCTATAAAACCTTTATTCTATCCTTATTTGGAAAATTATTCAGATAACAACTGAAACAATTAAAAAAAAATCCATCTCTCATTTCATTCGGCTCAGTTTCAGGATGGTTCTGGCCGCGTTTTTGACTGCCAGGATAAACTATCTGAAACACAGCTCTTACTAGCTTCAAAAGCTGGGAAAATGGTTTACTTTTTCATAAAAAAAACCTGCTAGGATCCTGCCATCAGTTAAGAAACAGCTTACATTGTGGGTGGGATAGTGAAACATCTGACATTTATCTCCATGAGATAAACTGCATGATTGTTTTATGTGCCGTGGTGTTTTGTAAGGGTTTCTAGATGGTTTTGGCAGGGGGCAGATGTTGATTCATTGGCTTCGTAGAAATTAGCCCCTTATTCCTTGACCATCTTCTCTAATGCAGGCAGAATATGGAGCTTTTTTTCTGTGAAAACCCAGTTCTCCTTAAGTTCAGTTAAAGCTCTTTACTTGACAACAGAAAGTGTGTCCCTGTTGGGGCAGACTTCATGAGCCCTCAGATTCGTGCACAATTCAGCTGGATAGGAGCTTTCCTAGATGTTTTAGCATAATGCATTGCACCCTTCTGGTAGATCCACTAGTAGGGAAATGACTCCATAGGGTTTTTCAGTAATCTACCAGGATGGCCAAGGTCTCCAATACAAATAAGCTATACTGAAAGGAATATGAAATATGTAATTAGGTAAGTAGAATATGGAATCACTAAAGCCTCTCTGACAGGATTATTATTCCTTTAGGAAATTCATTGTTTCCCAGGGGATGAAAATAACTATTACATTACTGTGGCTGGTGTGCACAGTTCTCTATTTGCCAATTTATGTAATGGTGATTTCTGAGAACTCCAGCCAAGGATCAAGGCCATTTAGTTGCTGCATAGACAAAGAAAGGCAACGTGTCCTTTTCCTGCTCCCTCACTCCCAATTGCTCCCAATATACAAGTCAGGCCAGAGGTGAGCAAAGAGGTAAAGGGGATTCAAGAAGGAGAGAATGAGTTAGCAATAAATGAACAGATATCCATAGTAGAATGGAGGCTACACTGAGAAAGGATAAGAGCAGCTATCCATTTAGTCTTTTTGGTTTTGAATAGAAAAAATACCAAAATTGCTGTCACTTGAAATGCAGAATGGCATAGCAACAAGCCAAAGATTTGCTAATTTTACTGTGAATGTAAATGTTTTTGATGAGCTGTAGACTTTTCCTTTACTCTCCATTAATTTTTCAAGTCATTTACTGTCCTTTAGTTTACTTCATTGGAAAGGAAATGAATAATGGCTACTTTACTCTCAATGTTGACCTGTGTGTTAATTAGTACTTGCAGAGAGGTTTGAAATGAAGGCGCAACGTACTGTTTATACTGAACGTTACTGGTTTTGCAGCTATCTTGAAATCATAACCATGTTGATAAATTAACTGAAAAGCTATCTAACTTCATTAGAAGTTCCTGATTCCTCCAAGAACGGCAAGGTAGTCCTAGCCTTTTAATATAAAGCCACATAAGATCTTTGTTCTTCATGACAATGTATGAGCATCACCATTTTTTTTTTTTCCCCCACAAAAAGGACATACTACTTTTTCATAGCTTTTCTAGACCAGAAACTTTCCAATGTCATGTTTTCAAGAACATTTGTACTGCTTTGTCTAGTCTAGTTTTGCATGTTTCAGGGAAAGAAGCTTTATGAATTCCCACAGTACTATTTCAGAGTTTAAGAAATCTTGTAATTTGGGGACTTACTTGATTCTTCTATAAGCAACCAATGTCCCATATGTATAAAATACTGTACTAGAGAGAAAGAGGTTATCAGGTGTTTGATAGTCTAAACCTTCTGCAATAAAATAGGTCTTATGAAAAACTTCCTTAATTAGGAATTCTAGACCACAATTACAGCCCTGTTGTTTTGGGCTGTGTTGGTTTTTTTTTTTGTACTTTGTACTCAGTACTTTTTTTTCCTTTAGGTTTCTTTTTTTTGGTTTTTTTTTTTTTTTGAGAGAGAGAAAGGATTTTTTACTTGTCTGTTCTAAACAAGGCTGAAAAAACTTTACTAAAAAATGTAAGGAAGGAGGAAAAAGTCAAATGCTCAGCGAGGGAAGAAGACAGCTTGGATCAGTGGGTGTAACACTGATCAAGGAAAAGATCAGATCATTGCTTTTCATAGGCACCATGAGGAATTTTGTATATAGCATCCATTATGTCCTCTGTTAAGAGAATTACAGAATCTGGTCCCCTCTGAATATCTCTCCCAGAGCTTTAAAGGACCTTGAGACCAGCAGAGTTGCCAATGGTATTAAGAAAAGTCAAAATCCTGTATCCGTCTGGCTCGTAAAGGACCAAAAGATTTTTTGGAACATGGTGATAGTGTACTGATGAAACACGCTGGTGGTTCATGACAGACTACTCCTGTCCTTACTTTCTGACTAGTCACTCAGCAAGGTACTGTTGAATGGAAAGTATCAAACTGATACAGTGCAAGTTAATTATTTGAAAGCGCCTTTCAATTCCAGGATGAGAAATTGTGGTTCTCTGTGAGTGAGAAGTGTCCATACTTACACCGAGATTTACCACAGCATTGTACATATATTCATATGCTGTATGTTCAATACCAAAGATTCAAGTTTGTGTTCTTTGCAAAGGGCCTCAGGTCATTCCAGGACACAGACCCACCGAAAGTCCATCAAAGCCAATGGGAACTTTTCTTTATCAGTGGATGAGGTTTCTATTCTTATCTCAGAGTTACAAAGCCAGAACAACAAATGTATTCAGGCTCCTGCCTTCTTGTTAGAAACTTGAAATCCCGTTGACATCTGCAGAAATCTATATAGACTACTCTGATGTTCATTTGTATGCATACCAAATGCAAATTCTCTTAAATAATAATGGACCTTTGTGAGTATTTTCAATCAGTCTGGGAAAAGCTTGAGTTTAGTTTATTTATTTATTTATTTATTTATTTATTTATTTATTTATTTTGGTAACTAAATGACGAGTTTTTCAAATTCTATTTGGTAGCGCACAAGAGTCATGATTTCAACAGTTTGAAAGCAGAAGCCTCAATGACAGTAACAAAAATAACATGGTTTGGCACCATACTAAATGATATAGGCAAGAGTTTTTCATGACAACATTTTAAAATATCTGCCACTTTTTCACAGTCCTTGTAAGAACGAACAGTATCTTAGTAAAAACGATTTGAAGACACAGCAAGATGACATAGGGCAGGACGCATAGAATTCATCATCTATTTGAACACATGAAATATTAGGAGATTTTCATAACCAGTGCAAGGTAAACAGTGTTTATTTGTTTGTTATTAGAGGCAGGAGCTAATAAAGAGGAGCTAGCTGGAGATCTTAATTTTAAGTAGAACTTGTATCCTAATGTTAAAACCAAAAGTACCCTCTTAGCCAGACCAGGGAACAGGATATGTTTTCATTCTGCTCTGGTCTCTATCATAAAGCTGTCCAGAGGGAGGCCTTTTAATTGATGGCTAATTCTTCTTTATTTAATTCTTGCAGGGTACGTGCAGCTTTACTTTGGTGCAGATTGCCCAGCCCCTTTTTAGGTTTGCTTTGATTTCTAATCTCATATTAAATTATAAGTCTCAGTGATAAGGCATGAACGTTGAAACTCTTTGTCCCCAACCAAATCCTGCTCACCCTTGTCCAACGTGTGAGATCGTATCTCCCGTCACACGCCTGCAGCTCACAGAGTCAGTAGCCACTACAAGACCTCTCTTGATTTTGCACTTATAATCTTAAGTCAAGCTCCCTGTCGTGTAGCTAATATGAACAAATTATGTCTCTCTGTTTGTTTGTTTTCTCTCTTCTCCACAGGTAAAATTAGTATTTTCAAAGGAACCTTCAAAGCCGATGGCTCCACGAATCTTACCAAATCCACTAGCAGCTGCAGCAGCAGCTGCTGCTGTGGCTGTGAATTCCCCCTTCAGTCTTCGCACAGCCCCAGCAGCCACCCTTTTCCAGACTTCAGCACTTCCTCCAGCACTCCTACGACCAGCTCCAGGGCCTATACGGACCACCCATACTCCCGTGCTGTTTGCTCCTTACTGAACTCCAAACAGGAATTAATTGTACTGCAATAATTTTTCAAATCAAAACAAACGAACAAAAAAGAAAATCAAGAACATTGAACTATGCAGTGTTTATTTATAGTTTAAAGTATATATGAAGAGCCAGGACTTTTGATAGAGAACTGAACAAATTCTAAAAGGGGGAATGGGCAGTATTTTCTCCAGATGAGAACATTCCTCTTGAGTATTGATCGTTTTAGAACTGATCTCCAGCATTGACTTGTAGTGACATATAAAACTTATGAAGCCTTTTGACTGTGCTTTTTGGCACATATTTCCCTGCAATGTCTTTCCTGCTTTATGAAAGAACTTACAAATTTGTCTAAAGGGCATTAACTGGTTCCAATGTACATAAAATACTTTATTCTGTAGATTAAAGGAGAAGGAAAAAAAAAAAAAGAAACACTGTGAATAGTAGTACCCTTACCAATCCTCCTGCCAAATCAGCAGTTACTGGGTATTTATCTGAACAAAAGTAGATACAATAGATGTCTTGTAAAACAGTAGTATTGTGTCTCTATCTATGCCACTAGGTTTCTAACTGAGTTGCAAAAGATAAAATGAACAAATTATGTCACTTTGGTAAGTAGTCAAAAATGATGACAATAATGTGGAGCTGTTCCTGGTGAGCAAAAATTGTTTTCCTCACCTGTAGAAGAACGGGCGTGAAGATAATCTATGGTTAGGGCAAAGTAAATGATAAAGACGATTTAGTGGGGGGAAAAAAAATCCAAATGCTGTACACAGAACAGGTCGAACTTTTATTTAACTGAGAACGTATGTGTACAGTGTGTGTATATTCAAAAGGTGTAATACATACAGGATAGATCAATGTTTAAGGCATGCCAGTGGACAGCAAAAAATACACTTTTGTCATGAAACAGGCCTGACGCTTTATTGTTGAGCAGACGGAAGACAGAAATGGGTTACGCATAGTCATAACTGGCAAACGAAAAGCAGGAGAGAAATCCTGGCCTCATTTAAGTCATTATAAGGTTCCTTCTGACTGCAATGTAGCCAGAATTTCATCCCAAGAATGGCACATATTCTTTTTATATCACACCAGTGGGAGTGTCTGCAGATACAGGTAAGATTTTTTGCAATAGGCTTAGTCATAGAAACAGATTTATTCTCTTGTTTTATTTCCTACTGATGTGATATAAAATGTCTTAAATACTTATAAAATGTAAACAGCAACACGTGAGATACATATTATGAGATAACTGCACATTGTGGGTTTGGAACAAATACAACCTTTAGGATCTGAAGGGACCCTTGAATTCTGTAGCTGACCTATATGCGTAGACAGCTTAAAGCCTTATATATTTACTGTGAGGCTTAAAGGGGTTGACTGTGTCCCTTTAAAGTAAGATTTATCAGGGGTATATATAGATATATTGTATATATGTTAGAGTAAGAAAAATAACTTATAAACAGAAAATCTACTATATGATTATATAACCTTTGAGTTTCACATGTGGGTCATTAAGTGGTAAGTAACAAACAGCAGAGAAAAAAAATAGATTTCTTGAATCTGATTCTTGCTGCCTGCTTTTTCCCATAGGGAGCTGAAAAGTATCTATTAATATTATGGAGTGCACTGCTGAGTCACATGCGACCACTCTGATGTGTAGCTAAGTGAAATGCCTTCCATACATTTAGGAGGAATAAAATTTAAAAACATAATTTAAGTTTAGATGGGGAAATGATTTGAAAAATTTTATTAAAAGGTAGTAATGCAAAATATTGACCATGTGGTTGCTATATAATACTGCCTGTGGTTAATATGGACAGTTGTGAGATATAGAGGATGGGAATATACAGCACTTTTGACTTGCAGTTCATCAGTGAGCCTTCCATATGCATTGGTATTTGCCATTTTTTAAACCTCTCTGCATTTAGATTTTATAAAAAAAAAAAATTTAAAAAGAGAGAAAGAAGAGGTTCCATGGATGTCTGTGTCCAAAGAATTCCAAAGAGATGCATTTATTTATCTAGAGGTATTAAAATAAGTTCTATATTACATATTTGTATTTCATCCAGTTTATTTGCAAACTTTTGTGCCTTGAAATAAAATGGGCTTTTGGTTATATTTAATTTACTCCTATGTAGCCATGAAAAAGATGAGGTGGTGATTTCAGGGCTAGTTACTAGCTGGATTGCTTTGGCCCAATTTCCAAAAGAAGAAGAGTATGAGTAAGTTCTTGAAGCCAAGTTTAGGCACCTAAAGAACTAGGGGCTGACATTTAAAAGGGCTCCCTACTCTACAGCTCCCAGTAAAGAGGCAGTAAACAGGCCAGCCTTCAAAACCTGCGCCTAACACTCAATTTAGAAAAGGTTTCCTTTTATTTGGGTACATAAGTATAGTGTGGTAAGGTTCAACTCCTCTTTGCAAAATCTTGGCCTTGGTCTTTTAAGCCTCCTTTCAACCTTCCATCTTTCTGCAGAAGTTGTAGTGCCATTGCCAACTGTGTTCAGGTTCCTCCTCAAATAGGTTTTCAAGCTCTGCTCCATGAACCACCATTTATCTCCAGAGCCTTTTGTAATAGCTTGTGTAAGTAAGCACTTGCTAAATGAATGGAGGAGGACTGGCATTTTGGGGAGGGAGAAGGTCTGGGCAGGCGATCTGAAAAACACACAGATAGGAAAAGGGGAGACCCATAAATATCCTGTAGGCTCTTATGCACGGCCTTCTGGTGCATGGACACCTGCTGTACATCCTGCCATGTTGTGATGCCATCAAAATCAACAGGCTGATTCTTGTCAAAATGTGGCCTGTGGCATGTATGGAGGCACAGTACTAAGGGCAGAGTTAATACAAATTTTGCTAGAAATGAAGAGCGTGTCATTCCAACTACTTACATCAGCTAATTTGCAATGACACCTTCAGTTTTCTTGGACCTCTTTTGTCACAGTGCTCTATGGAACAAGATTTTGTTCACACAAGTCTCTTTTAAATTTCAGCTGTAAACAACAAACAATTCTTTTTATGTCTCTTACTCACTACCTAATAAAGGATAAAGCCTAAATGTTAGAATGTATAGTGGATTTTCTGTGCCTTGCTGTTTCACCCCATCTTGGTCAGTAACAAGTCAACGTACCCAGGATGTCAGCGCAACAGTTTTGTATTATATATATCTATCTATCTCAAGAAAAATACTGGCACAGCAATCTGATTGGGTAAGGGGAGCTTCCAGTCAAGGGTATGTCCACAGCAGCTGACAAAGGAGCTAGCAAACAGAAGACACTTGACACCTACTTGTCAATACATCCAATATGGAGAGCACTATAAAAGAAAAATGTGTCATCATATTTCATATTACGGTAACACTCCAGGGCCAAGAGGAAGCCTAAAGCACAAGGAAGCAGATCATTTCATCGAAGACAGAGTCACTCACTGGAATAACAGTGTGAAATCAGCCTGCAGGGAAATGGCTGGGTATGAACTCGGAAAAACAAATAGGTTCAGGGATGTTTTCTTAAATTCTATACAAAGTGTTAAAGAATGACTATTCTGTTCCGACCCGAAGAGATGGTATTTTTGTGGGAGGGATATATATATTTATATTTTTACGCTATCTGCATTTTTCCAACTATCTCTGGTTTCAAACCTTTGTTCTGAAGGATCATCATTGCTCTGAACCGTGAAATCAGTTACCTTCTTGAAAGCTGCTGTAAAAGCTGATGTGAGAGGTCAGTAAGCAAATGGTATAAATATGATGATCTAAAATGAACTGGAAGAAAAAAGAATGAACTGGCCATGTCAAGGAATATTGTATTTGAAAAGTATACATCTTTATTTTAAGATAAATTAAAGTTATATAAAATTAAGAATAGCTAAATAAAGTTAAATATAACTAGAAGAACTCCATTTGTCATTTTAGTACTGGAATGTTACAATTGGCTCTGTATTTTAAAAGATGAAAAGACTTTTTAGATGCTGAATCAATGCAAGGATGCAATGGGTAAATGTAGTGTCTCACACTCATTATCTTCCCGTTACACCAGGAGTACCATAGCTGAATGGACCTGCCCTTAGTCACTTCTATTCTAACCCTCAAAGATACAGTAGACTATTAGCCCGATATTCCCTGAAAGCTGAAATCATGCTTCTTAGGAGCCCCTCCTTCTGCCTTCTGCTCCCAGTAAACACATAGTTTTTAGACTCTCTTCAAACCATGTTGGGGAATTTCTCTCTTAATATCTCTCATTTTTTGCAAAAATAAGTGTCATTTTATGAACATAATTCCATCACTGAGGAGCAAGACCTGGAAAGCTTTCTTCACAATTACAGCATGTCTGTGACTAAACATGAAGCACAGATACCCAAGTTGTTTGGCTGCACAAATCTCTTTGATAACATGTGAAGTCAGGAACCTAAACCACTTCATAAGGAATCTGTTCTTTTTGTTAACATAGGTGCCTGAATTTCCATTTTTAAAATTGACTTTAGCACAGTTCAGGTTTCAGGGCTGTAGGCACCTAAAACTCACAAGAAAATAACTGTGGGCTTCCTGGTTACCTAGATGCATGTGAAAATGTGAGCCTATCCTATGTAAAATATTACAGGTTTATTTTTACGTCACATCTTCCCCTGTTCTCATTGTTTATTTGTAAATGCCATTACTTCAGTGCCAGTGAATCATACAGAAGCTTCTGTGCTGGGATTCAGTGTGTGACTGAAAGAAATAGTGATACTGATAAATCCTATTTTAAACTAGTTGAAATCTCAAACACACGTTTAAGGGTTTAGCCAAGGACAACCACTTTATGCCCTCTCACACCTACAGGTTTATTAAAATTCAGGAGCATTTAGGAGTAAATGTAACTATCTGGAGGATGGTTATTACATAGCCTGATCTGAAATGTCAGGGGCTGAAAGAGTCTGTGTTCCAGAGCAAAATTAAGAATAATATGAAAACCATAATGCTCTTAACCCTGGGACTCCTGAAAGTAGTTGCAAAGATCTTTGACTTCAGTAGAGGCAATTTTTTGCCTCGAGTGCCTGAGGCCTTTTGCAGTCATGCTGTGTGCTGCAGTTAGGTGTCATTCAACTCTGATTCAGTATTGATATATTGATAAAGAAACTTGGCTGAGCCTGAAACGTGATTAGTGGCTGGCTAGTTCCTGTGATCAGCTTCCTGCTGGGATGATGCTTGGGTGGTGAAGTAAGAAGAGTCAAAAAAGTCAGTGTAAGGAAACTGGTAAACTAATTTGATCCCTTTTCCTTGTGGAACTTGTGAGGCATTAACAAGCTGGGACATTCAAGAGTTCCTGGATAAAAAATGGGGACCTTGAAGATCATGAGATCTTAATTTTAAAAATAATTTTGATGAGAAAGATGATGAGAAAGAACCAAGAAGACTTGATTTGGCTTAGGTACTTCAGTGACTTTGTAGCAACAGTCTTCACACTAGTCACACTGTCAGCACACTGACATTTGTGCTGTTCACAACAGAAGTTAAATATTTGACACCCATAATTAGAAACAAGTATAGTTAGTAATATTGCATAGGTATTGGACACCCAATTACAAGACACAAAAATTTTCCTTGGAAATCCATGCATTCATGTCTGTTCATACCAGCCAAGATATCACTGCATCTTGTCAATACCTGGGTCTCCAGAAAGGATGTCCACATTTTTTATTTGTTTTTATTACTGTTTGATTTTTCTTCTATGTTTCTTCATTCATAATTTCATCTCTCATATGAACAAACAGAATCTATAAGTTTAAATATGCACGTAAGAAGTTGGTATTCATCAAGCCCCCTGTTGGATCATTTGATCAGAGTCAATAAATTGAATAAAAAATTTAAAGCAGCAGTGCCAAAGTAATAGTAATATATTATGAATAGAGAGCATACGTATACTACCGTGCTCTTTACCTAACCTAGTCAGAGTTTTATGACACAGACAGCTCTTCAGTCTTTCACAGTTTCCTGAAATGTTCATCTTTAGGGATTCTTCCAAGGTTTAATTAAATGTAAATGTTATTTCTTGTGTTCAGTAACAGTAGCTATGTATTTCTGAGTGCAAAGGCAATAGAAAAAAAGGATAAAAACCATAAACCATTTTCTCACTAGAAATGCCTGCAGCCTTTGTTAACAGCTTCAGCCCTTTCTCTGCTTGCAGCTGGCATTCGCCATGGGAACGGTTCTCATTGACACATGTATCAGGTGAAAATTGTCTGCTCAAAACACAGACTGCCAAGTGCAGACATTCTTTTGGGGCACAACAAAGTGGGAGAGGATAGCATATGGGCAAAGCTATGCTTTTATAACAGTTTGTTATAACTCCCCCAAAACTGCCTGGTGGCTTGATGGGGAGAGGCAGCACCCCCACAGGTTCCTAATGTGGTCATTCTGTCATATTTATAACACAGAGGAGGCCAATTTGAAAAAAAATCCTGATTTGAGGATTTTTTGCAAGTACTTCAGTTTGGGGGATAATGCCTCCCCCCCGCCCCCTCAAAGTGTAATCTTTCTTTCAGATATATTTTCAGTGTAGTCTTGTCCATGACATTATTGCCAGTCAAACTGCTGCCTGAATCTGTTTTGTCCATCAGAATAAAACCACGAAGGTAAGTTTTGGTACCCAGAAGGAGCACCCAAGAACAAAAAAGAAAAATTTATTGAGCCTCATGTTGGGTCACATTTGTTTTACTTCCTGCAGTTGCCTAAATCCTACCAGCTTACTGAAATATAGGTGTCAGTCCAAAAGAAAAGATCTATTTCTTTCCCCTACCGTTTTTATAGTTTTAGAAAGAAGATGGAAACAGCTGTAGCTCTTTATCCAATGATTCACACACTAAAACCTCCTTGTAGTTGATCAGACAAATGGCTGCACACCTATTGCCTCTCTGTATATACACAGCTCTTATTTCCCTCCCATCCCTCTCCTGAATCACGTTTTGTGACTCCCCCAACAGGATGGGACACTGCGAGGAGCATTATAAAGGAAAAAAGAAAAAAACCCCACCCACTCATGGGATGTATAATATGGTATATGGGCATATAGGTGTATAATACAGGTATGTAATATAGTACCTCTTTATTCCTTACAGTGGTATAATCTAACCAAACAAGTGGCTGGAGTTTTGTACTGAGCCCCTCATTATGGTATTGGCTGCTTTAAATGGTGACCACTGAAAGCAATCGTGTTGGCTGTTCTACAGTTAAGCCTTCTCCCTTTCTGTGTAAGATTCTCTGTTCTCCTCTGGGGTATTTTGCATGGCAAGCGAATCATTGGAAGAAAAGCTAGAGCTATTTTCATGTCCTTTACAAAGCTATGAAAAGCAGTAGGGGAAAAAAAAAGAAACTGGCCTTTCATGTTTTATTGATATCTACATTCCAGCTAACTGTGAGGAACTTCGCAGCTGCAGTAAATACTTTAGAAGCTCTTCAGTTCTGCTCCATGAGGCAGGATGCAATGGATCTTTATTCCATGCAACAGATGTTTAATCCAGAGCAGTGTGCAAATCACCTACGCTATGCCACCAACTCACTAAAAACCTTAAACTTCAGTAAAAAAGCCTCAAAACCTACCAGGGCCCGCTGAAAGCATTGGAGATGAAAAGCATACATTACCTGATGTGGTGTCAAAGAACTGCCAGGAGGACATCTAGGTGAGTCTGACAGCTGCATTACATTAGGTCAAGAGAGGGTAATGGTTCAGGCAATTTAACGTAGGGAAGTTCCTTCTGAACCCAAATGTGAAAACAAGTTTAACCCTGATGAGCGCACTTCAACAGCTGGGAGCTGGAGAAGCTTCTTGGTATCATTGAACAGTATGTTTCCAGCTATGGACGGTCTCCAACATTGCAGTAAAAGACTTCAAACCTGAGACCAAGTTATTCATCAGGATAATGAAATATTCTTCCTATGCCTTATAGATAACCAGCATAAGCCCTTCATTTAGTAATACAATGCACATTTCAATTAGTGGGTACTAGGAACACTTGAAGGCTTCACAAAAACTGGCCCTGATCCATTCACACTTCAGAAACACGGTAAATTTAGATGACATTTTTATAAGTCTAAGAGTAAAATTTCATGGTCTGGTAGTTTGTAATAGTAGTTTTTGACTGATAAATAGTCAATATAATGTCTCTAATTAAAAAAGAGTGGAGGGAGGTGACTGGGGCAATTATACTTTGCCGTTTAAACCCCTGATACCTGCCTGAAGGCTTTTTAAAGGTCAGAGTTATCAACCACATGGAAAAGGCAGTGGGCTAGAAAACAGCTGTGTCTTCTCAAAGGTAAGTTAGGTGAGACAAAATTATCAATATTCTGGAAATTTCTTTAGTAGGTAAGGGTAGATTAATTGCTCCAGATTAGATTAAATATTTGAGATGGTGACCCATAAAAATGATTAAACTGGTACTATGAGGATTCAGACAACAATTTTGAAAGAATCTAACTCAAGTGAAGGCTGTATGGATTATAGCGTAAGGAGAATATTTAGTGTGGGGAGAGAAGGTAGAAGGCTGTTCCTCAGAAGCAATTTTAGGTTGTATCTGTTTTCACTGGTGATTTTGCACACAGAAAAAAGCATGTGCTCTTGAAATTCTTTCATAACATGCATTAGAAACTATCATCAATATAGAGAGGAACATGATATTTTCCAGAAAGGACAGAATGACCTTGAGAACTGATATAATAGAAAGGAGCTGTAACTCAACAGGAAAGAAAGGGACAATCATGTATTACGAATCTAATAACAAGTAGCTCTAAGAACTCAGCAGTTGGAAATAGCTGAAGAGCACAATCCACAGGTATTGGAGACAATGATTTATAAATTTGATATAGTTGTTTTAAAAAAAAAAAAGGCAAAAATGTTAATTGAGGTATATTCTAAATTATTCCACCACAAAATAAAAACTTTGTATTTTGATAACTTCAGTGAGTTACAATCAAGACAATTAAGTCTTTTTAGAAAAGAGTTGAGGGAAAGTGGAGAATCTAGTAGATAAGAAAATAATATGATAACATTTCTGTGCTTAGAATAAGGAGCAGAAGGCTGAGGGAGAGAGGGATTCAATTGCTCCCTCCACATGCTGGAATGGAAACAATGGTAACCTTCAGGAAAAGAAGAAAGCTGTTCAAATTAAGAAAGTGTTCAAGCACAAACGCATGAATAAATGTCTATAAACTCACCTGTGAAAGTTGGCTGGAAATGTTTGTAAGTGTTAAAACACAAAAAAGGTGTCAAAAAGTTTCTAAGCAGGCAAAAACCGAGGGGCTCCTCGGGTGGGCTCTGTCCTGGTTATGCGTGGGGTTCTGTGCTGCGTTTGCTGTGGCACCGGCTAACTGGGCGCAATGAGCCAGTCAGCAGGGCTGTGCTGTTTTCTCTCCGTGTGCATACTTGGTGTGTTGCTCCAAAAGGTGTCAGTGACTTTACTTCATGACTTGATGAGTCAGGGAGAGAAATATAAGAAATACAGGGGTTGGCCTTTCATAGGAAAAAGACTTCTAAATCTTGCCTAGTGTCTATTTCACCTATCTATTCACATAACAACAGTCAGTCAGAAAAAAAGTGTTCCAAATCTGAGTGTAGGTAGACATGTCTGGTGGTGGCTTTTTGGACACTGTACATCCACTGGAACAGTCTGTAACATTCTTGCTGAAACAGGATTCAGTATAGTTTGCCTAGAGAATCTCATGTCAAAATATATCTATGATGATCCGTTGCTAAGCATAGTTCACACTTTTAAAAATTCAGACAGATGAATGAAAATATTTAACAGTACTGAAAACAAACAAGGTGTCTCTAGTTCACTGAATTCATGAAAATATACGGAGTTCAGCAACCACACTTTAATACAGCTAAACCTCTTAAGTGTTGCTTGTCTTTTATCTTGGGCAAGGGCTGACTTGGGAGTTTATGTCAGAGCATCCCAAAGGGAGACAGAGATCTGCCACAGAGTCCTTACAACAAAGTAAGAGGCTGCAGTCAAAGTGCAAGGTCTCTTAGCAACTCTCTCATTTCAGACTCCTCACTGAGGCTGCTGAACCCTCTGAATTGTGTTCTTCAGTGCACGACTGTTCCAGTTTGTTAAGGAGCCATTCAGTTAAGCTGTGGAGTTCCTAAAGTTCAGCAGTAAAATACAGGCCTTTTTTTGCAGTTAGTGGGCTGGCTATGTGATGTCTGAGTCTTAGCACTTAGCATTCAGTTCAGGCTTTAGGTGACAATTAAGTAAATAAATTCCCACTTGACATCTGCCTGTCTTTATCTTTTAAAATTTTCCCCTTCTAGAAGACACAGATACAGAGGGGACTGGATATAAACTTCATGCTTGGGCACGCTGCAGCTACATTCATACTCGCCATTCAATGCCATATTTTGCTATCAACCAACAGGAGGGGAAAAAAAGAAACAAGCTCAATACAAACCAAACAACCTCCTCCCCGCAAAAGAAAACCCCAATACCCAAAACCTATGAGTCAAAGCTCAGTGATATGTTCAGTATGTTATTAGTTGATTTGGAGTAGTCTTCCATATGAAACGTGTTCCAAAATATTTTGCAGAATTAAAAGCTCTGTGTGACTACAGCACAAAAACATAATCCAAAATGTTTTGGCTAAAAAAGGAAGCCTTCTGTTTTCCTTACAACTGAGGCCAAAACAATTTTAATTTCTGGCTTCTTAATTAATGTTAAATACAGTTTAGACTGAGTTTCTCATCAAACAAATATTGCAACATTTGTAGATTTGCAGCTATTTAGTCCATTGTTTTATCTTTAATTTGAGCATCCTGAGTATAAGAGCAGTTAAATTCAAAGTCTTCATAGATTATGCCATCTGTTAATGGAAATCTGTACTTCAGAGCTATGCAGAATGTGGTTGATAATTTTGTCATTTTACTATAGCTTGGCCATTTTTGATTTATTTTCGCTGTATTGGTGCCTAAAGACTCTGACTGTGATCATAAAATAAGAATTCCATTTTATGACAAAATAGAGGTCTTAAAAGTTGTTTTCATTACACCCCAGCATAGACTGAGAAGCTTTTGCAATTTTTCATGAGAAAAGAAAGAGACTGGCAGTTTGAGATATGAGATTCAAGTTCATCTGTTTGTTCTGATTCTGCCTGGAGACCTGAACTTGTATTAGGACCTAGTTAAGGCTCCTAGGCACTGAAGTAATTCCCCCACCCCCAGCTTATCAGTTAAGCTGATTGATTCCTTCATCGTTATCCACGGTAGTGTAGATGTCTGCACCTCAACAGTTACCTTTCACTAAATGCAGACTTAGGGACTTGATACAGCTGCCCTCTATAAAAAGTCCACTGTAAGATGAGATGACTTGTGCCCTGGAAGTGCTTATTTTCACCACAGACTAGAGAGGAAGCCTTGGATAATAGATGAGAGGTAGAAAATTGTCTGAAATTGGTGGAAAATTTAGGCAAATATTAGATGTCAAAAATTAACGCAATCCAAACAAGCGGCTCTTTAGTTCAGGATGTGGGAGAGCCAAGGTGAAGTCCAGTACATGGCAGAGCAAGCTCATGAAACTGAGTGTCCCATATGTAAGATTAGTGGGGAAAAAGAAATTTAAAAAAAAAAAAAAAATCCTTGTTAGTAACTTCGGTTTCAGTCTTAGAAGTGAAGAATTTTTTTTGCAGTGAAGGTTTTACTACATCAAGCACTTTAATGTAACTGTTTTGAATTGAGATATTACGGTGGGTTTTGGTTTTGTGGGTTTTTTAAAGCAAAAATTAACATGTTGGAAGCTTTATAGGGAACAACTCTGCTTGTCAGAGAGCAGCAAGCATGGGCTGCTCCGCAGGGCGAAGGGAGCTAGGTGCCAAGGGTAGCAGCAAGGTGGCTGAGCGGGGGCCTCACCAATAAGGGGCTGGTCCCACACAACAAGGTGAGCAGAGCAGGTCCGGTGACAGTGACCCCGTAAACTGAGAGTCCAGGACCATCCTGGCCAGCCTGTAGCCATGAGGCAGGCACCAGACCAGGGTCAGCAAGGCGGTCAGGATGAGCAAGGTGCAATGCCAGGCACAGGCAGACCTAGGGTGTAGCTCAGGCATCCTCCAAGGGAAGAGCCTGAGTTTAAATGCAGCTCCCAAGCCAAGGGGCAGAGGCCCCAGATAAGGTGTCTCTCAGCTCCTTCTCTCACCTTAGCTATTCTCCAGCAGTCTGATCCCAGGCTACGTGGCCACATCGTGTCGGAGACGGCCTTCAGCTCGGGCAGCTATACCCCTGGGAGTGGAAGGAGGAGGCTGCAGAGCCTGCTGGTGTGCACGGGACCCTGGTAATGTCACCACATACTTCACAAAGAGTAGAAAAGATGATTTTTGACCCTAGAAATTGCAGAGTCAAAGAGCGGGAAAAAGAATGGAGGCACTGAGCTCTACGCATGACCACAAGGAAGGATGAAGCAAAGGCAGTTGAGCCCTTTTCCCCCTGACCAGCATTTCAGTGAAATGCTAGTATTTACAGTGTGGGATCATCATGCTAAACCAAAGAAGCTGAATTCTGCAGCAAATGTAGAAACTCATTGAGGACAGCAGGAATAAATCTTCTTAAGTGTAAATAATATTGGGCATATAAAAGTTTTTTGAGAACAGTGGCATGCATTTCTTACTTCCAACGTGACTCAGTCCACTCTAGGAAATGTAGTTCATGCTATTTGTTAGAAGCTTAAAAAAAATTGCTGAGTTGAGAAACCACAATTGTTTAGTACTTTATCAGAAGTCAGGTGTTTGCTTTCACTGCACAGAGCTGTTTGTTGGATGGAAATATGAAGTTTTCATTTTATACAAGTGCGGTTCCTTCTATAAAGGGCTAAGGCTATTTGATTTGAAAGTTCAGAGATAGCTTCTTAGCTGATCTAAATCAGCCTAGCCTCATTGTTTTTCTAGGCTTATAGCAATTTTTGGTGGCTGCTATCTGGCACAGAGTTTGGAACACAAGTGTTATTGCCAAACCAGCATCAGGGAGATGACCCCTTTTAAAAATGGCTATATTCCAGAGTAAATATCTTCTGTCTTACCAAAGAGACCACAGCTGTGAAAATTTTCCATGACAACTGCTATTTCCACTTGTTTCCTTCTTTAATGTTAAGCTACTATAGATTAAATACTTCGGTCATGAAAAAACCCTTCTATTTCCTAAACAATTTAACTGTTGACAGTTACACAGTATTCTGACAGAAACTATAAATAGCTTACTACTATTTTATAGAATCAAAATGTACCCATTGTCTTAGGTTTTTGCTTGGCCAAGGTGTGGTGGATAGAAGCTTCCCCATCCAGAGCCACCTGGACACTAATAGCCTAAATATTTTCATGTGGCCAAAGCACAAACTTGTGTGTCACAGGACGGCTGAGCAAGAAACTGTTCTGGTAGCCTAAACATCTGTTTGTAGCTATCAAAGAGCTGAAATGCTGTGTCTGCGTGCTCTCACCCTCACCTTGTTCCAATCTCTGTTACACTTCATGGTGTGTTATGGGTTAACACAGACAATAGGATTTGGAGGAATCAGTGATGAAGAAACAGCAGAAACTGAAGAAATGGACCTCTTACAAAAGTTTTGGGTTGTGGTTTTTTGTTTGGTTGTGGTTTTTTTTGCAGTCTAGTGAAGGCAGCTGGGGGATTGCTTTGTATGCTGACCATTCCTGGTGTTGGGCAGTTATTCAAGAGGCAGCCACTACTAAATACAGATTCGGAGGAAGTGCTATGTTTCATTACAGGAGCATAAAATCTGGTCTAAGGTCCTATCTAGTGATTGAACTGTCAGGAAACTGGTGAGTTACCACCAGTTACTGGCCTTAAATAATACACTGACTGGTATGCTCAGCCCAATCTGAACGGTAGTATTGCTGAAATACTATTTCCCATACAAATTACATGGGAAGAAAATGTTTACATTCATAATCATACATCTCCCTGTCCACTGAAGAATTTATCCCAATCTTCTGACTGCCCCTACAACTCCCTACGAGCTTCCTAAACTGGATTTCCCAGTCTTGTGTCCCTGGGCTTCCTCTACCTCTCCCAAAATCACAGAGCTAAAGAATCTGTGCTGGTGATGACACTGCTTGGGATAAATTTCTTTGCTGGTATTATCCCTGATCTGGGGAAAGATGCAAGCCAATAGGAGGGAAAGATTTCTTTGTAGGACAGACAATGTTCAGTTAAGAGCCTGTCTAGAGAAAAGTTTCTAAAAATGCAGTCTCTCTGCTGCCGGCAATATGCAATTTGGGGTACACTTGCTGATTCCCAAGACAGACACTAGGCTTTAAAATTTAGATATTATAACACTCATGTTGTAGACAAGTGGCTTGGATCGGAGGTCAGCTCGCTGGGCAAAACACCCATCTTGTCCAGTAGACAGGTAGGTCAGCAGCTGACCAAGCTGCTGAGCAAGAAGTCCCTAGCATGTATATGAAGTGTTAGGAGGTGCTGTGGGTGTTAGTTAACAGAGTGCACAGGTACAGTTTCTTCCTGCTCTGACTTAGGTATTTTATATCATATTGAGCCCATATTCCTTTAAATTGGTGTTCTGAGATCTGGAAAAGCATTGGGCGTGGATTAGCATTAGGATTAATTAGGTGTCAACACCATCAATACCTGTGTTATCAAGCATGATGCTTTACAGCAGGGAAATGCAGGCGATTGTATGATTCAAGAATTTCCCGAGACAGGGAGAAAGAATTTTGTGGATCAAAATATTCAACTAAGGATTGCGAAAATTCTGCTCAAATCTTATGTGAAATATTAACTCCTTTTTTGGATCCCACCGTTATGGCCTAGCTACTAAAATCTCCAGAGGCTTCGACAATGGTACACATTGTGCTCTTCATGTACTATTAGGGAGCAGAGGGGGTGATCACAGCGTAAGAGATCAGAGATCTTCCCGAGGGTGTTCAAAAAGGAGCCTAGAGGGACTGGCATGTGTGAATGTGTAGTTCATCTCTGCCACTGCAAGTGCACGCAGGGGCAGAGGAAAGATCAGAGAACTCTTGCTTTTTTCCCACTTGGCTCACAAATCTCTTAACTGTTAGCAACATTCAGTTTTAAAACAAAGATAAGCAAGACAGCAAATAATTTAATACAGATGAAACAAATTCAATGAAATGAATGTATAGTAGCTGAGGAAAGTTAGCCTTGCTATTTCAACATTTATTTAAAAGAATGTGTTTCTGCCCAGTACTGACCAGTCAGTACATCAGACACTGGTGGTGATCTCCCTGGAGTTAATATATTTCCTTAGTTTCCTTTCCTCATTATTTATTTTTCACTGTTCATTCAATGCTCCCTGGTTTAGCTGCGTTGCCAGAAGCTTGCCTAGTTCCCCTTGTTTCTGCAGAATAGAGTTGGTCCATCGCTAGAAACAGGTCAGCGCTGCTTTACTTAGTGAAATCCCAGGGAAGAGAAAGCTATTTGGGTATTGGGTACTTGGTCGGGTGTTTGATCTGTAGACCAGTCATGTTTTTCTGTTTTCAAATGGTGGTGTGTGATTTGTGAGCTGTAAGGGTACTTTTGAGATAAATATGTAGTAACTACTTGCTTAGAGAGACTAGAGCCTGCTATGGTCCTCATCATAGTTAAGGTACCTCAGTCTACTGCAGTTGTTGTCACAGCAGACTTACAAGGCAGCACAACTGCTGTTATCCTATAAGGACTAGGAAACTGAAACATAGCTCCAAACTGCGACTTCAGGAAGAACATAATTATCCTTTTTCCCCATAAACACAACCACTGCAATCTTAAATCCCTCTTCAGTTGCCAATTAACTCTAAAGATGCCAGAAGCCTGTCTACACTGCAGTTACCAATATTCAGTCCTCAAATCATAGAATAATTTAGGTTGGAACACTGGAAGTCATCAAGCCCAAACTCAAAGCAGGGCTACCCTCAAAGTTATTTCAGGTTGTTCAGGGCTTTGTCCAGTTGAGTTTTAAAAATCTCTGAAGTTAGAAGGTCCACAGCATCTGTAGGCAGCCTGGTTCAGAGCTCAACCATTGTGAGTATTTTTTTCTTTGTGTCTAATTAAAATCTCTTACCGCAAGAATATATTGCTTCTTGACCTTATACCATGCACCTCTGGGAGGAGTCCTGCTCTACCTTTTCTCTAGGTAGACAACATTTAGATCCTCCCTTATCATTTGTCTCCAGACAAACTCACTCCCTTGTATGTCGTGTGCTCTATACCCCTAACCAGATAACCTTACACGGAACTTCTGATGTGTCCATATTTCTCTCACAGTGGGGACCCAAACTCGATGTAGTAGTCTAGGAACGGTCACACATGTGCCGAATAAAGGAGAAAAATCACTTCCCTTGATCTACTGGCTATTCTCTTGTCAATGGCTGGCCCTTGTGGTTGCAATAGTACACTGCTGACTCACGTTTGATTTGACATCCATTGGGACCCCAGGTACAGAGCAAATTTGCTCCCAACCCATACTGGTGCAGGGGGTATTATATCTTCATGTATGCATGACTTTGCATTTGATTTTACTGAACTTCACGAGGTACCTGTCAGCACATTTCTCCCACCTCTCAAAATCCTTCTGTGGGGCAGCCTTGTCCTCCAGCTTATCAGTTGTTACCTCTTCCACACTTCAAGGTTCAGGAGATTGCTTTAAGTGCAATTATCCGTGTCACTGATGAATGTGATAAACTGTGTTGGTGTCAGTATCAGCCCCTAAGGAACACCACTCCTAATAGGCTGTTGGTTAGATTTTTGAAATAGTGACTTAGGACATGGCTGTCCAGACAATTTTTCACCTACCTTGTAGTCTGGCCTCCAAACTCCACTACTGGGTGAGGAGATCTGCAAGGTATAACGGCAGACTGTACAAAGCAGTCATAAAGTAGCTCAAGCTTTTCCATGTCTTGTCACTTTCAACAGTGGACCACCAATTTCCCTTGTCATTTTTTGAGGTTTTTTTTCCCCCTGATATACTTACAGAAACATTTCATGTTGTCCTTCATATCTTTGTCCAGTTTCAGCTCCAACTTTGGCCTTCCTGATTTCACCCCCTCATGCTCAGGCAATGCCTTTGCAATCCAGGGAAATCTACCCTCGCTTCCAGCTCCGCAGCTTTTTTTTACTTTTTAGCCCTGGTTTGTTTTTTTTTTTTCCCTCTCCTGAACATTAGTTACCTCATGCAGACAGCTGGTGGAAATCTGTTTTCAAACTCTAGAAATCACTGACCAGTATTTCCTCCCAAACTGAGATCACATTCCCTTTGTCCTCTCTATTCCTGGTTTAGAGACTGATGTTTTTTTGTTTGGTTGGTTTGGGTTTTTTTTAATATTATTTCCTTGAAAAGAATCCGTGTCAGAAATATATAGAGCCATTAATGAACTTGTTGCCGGACTTTGGGAATACATCTATGTCAGCCTATAAAGATTCTGTCTTTGTTGACATAATGTATACAACTAAAATGAATCAGAATAAGATTTCTCTAATTAGCAGCATCATTCTAGGAAGAGCTGCCATCATTTAATTATGAGATTTTATTAGTATATAAAATGACTGCTTTTAAATGTTTAGTCTGGAGTTAATTTTGGAACGGGTGCTGGAAGGTGCTTCGCATGCTACTGCATGCCACAACCATGCTATGAAATAAAAGTGCACAATGGTGAGCAGCATGAATCTGAGACCGTAGTTAGTATGTCACTAATGTGGCCATTAAGCTTTCATGTTAAGATTTACTATGCTGTCATTACAGCACTTTTCTTTTTGATATATCAAACCACTACTACAGTACATATTTGTTGACATCTCATCTGTTTTAGGAAGGCAAATGATTACAAGTTACCAAGGAAACTAATAAGCAGTATGCAAGGAATGGGCTACACAATTCGTTTTGCTAGATAGCAAGTCACTGCTGTTTTAATTTCAATTAAATTACACCTACTTCTCACGTTGATAACATAAAAACAAACCATGTACCATTTCAAAAAGAATTCGCATAGCCATATTCATTTAGTAAATGGAAATGAGCATTGTTTTGTAGCTTATGCAGATGGAAGATATAGAGGGATATAATGTTTTGAAGGTTTTGTGTACTTTATATATGAAGTGCTGTATTTTATGAGTTTGTAGAAAACCTTCTGTTCCACTCAGTCCACAAGACTACACAACCACAGACCCTGCCATCTGAAGGGGTTTTTAAAACTGGGATATTTAAATTTGCTTGCTTTCTTTGAATTGTCTGCACAGTTTGATAGAAAATCTCTCATTCAGAGCTGCTGTTGTTGAGCTATTCTGTGGAAAGAGAAGTTTGGGTTAAAGCAGATTGGTGGGGTTGAAATTGATTTAGGCTGGAGATTCTGATAAAACAGGTCACCTACCCCACCTCCTGAGCAGATTACACTGATAAGCTGCACCATGCCATGAGTGAAAATCAAATAGTTTAATTTTTTTTGAAAGCAAGAGGAGATCCAAAGGGGATTGTACCTTTTGAAGCCATAATAGCTATTGTTAGGAATTGTTGTGGGTATTTAATGTGGAGGGAAAAATTAGGGACCATCCATAGCCTTAAAGAGCATTTGTTCAGGGGACTGACCTTTTGGTAAAGGCCCATTAATTTTTAAAGTAATGTTGAATATATTCTTTGTTATTCTTTTCAGTCTTGTTCTCCTGAGCCTGACGTATTCTGGATGGTTTGGTTTTTTGAGTTGTACCACGTCCCCCAACCTTTCCCATGTTTGTAAGCTTCCGCTCTCTATAAGTCCACCAAAATATCTGCAAGGCAGCTGGAGAATAAAGCAAATGCTGCTGCCGCCTACGCACTGCTTAAATTGACTGTCAGTGGGCATGGTAGGCTGGGAGGGTGTGCTCAGCTGAGTCCTGGGGGAGACAGGGAGTGGAGCAGGACATGCCTACAGCTGTTGGAGTGGAAGGTGGCAAAAAAGGCGAGGGACCTCAACAGATAATATTGTGGGGCATTGCTACCACAATGGTTTGTTAGATGGAATTTTTTTTCTCACTTGTTGGATTTGCTCTCAGTGAATAGTAGAACTGCCTTGGCTGTAACATTTGCTCATTACAGCTTATGCAGACCAGATACATGTGTGCTATAACTAAGACCAGACCATCCCACACTGTTTTCTTTGTGTATGCCATAAAAGGCTTATTCTTAACTCCTCATATCAGTAAGGCTGAAATGAAAGTAAACATGAGTGTTACTTGATACAAATAACCTTCAAAAACATCATATTAGCTGGGTAGTGTATCTTATGCCTGCGATGGGAAGGTCAGACAAGATGGTCTGACTGTCCCTTTAGCTTTAAAAACCCTGAAAGCATCGGAGATGTGAGGAGATCTGCCGAAAGCCTTTTAAGCTTCTTTCTCTGTTTGGATAACNCAGAAGCTATTGAATTTTCAGTGTAATAATTCATGATAGAAGTATACCATGGTAGTTCAGAGTACCACTTTCAGTTAATGGTGTGGTTCCACCCCCTCCCACCTGCCATCTTTCTGGCAGTATGCTAATACGAACTCCTGGTGATCATACTGCACGCGGCACAATAACAATTGCACAAGCAAGTTCATCCTGTGAGCCCCTGCCCAGGCAAGGCACCCAAACTGTGACCCAGAACATGAATGGAGGGAGCTGTGGTGCCACTGTAAGTGTAGTTTGGTAAAACAAAGTGGTAACTGAAAGGCAGAGTAACATTGAAATGTCACCTTTGGAATGTGAATGTTGGAAAAAATGCTTTGATATGTTGCAAAATTTATTTTTATATATAAATATGTAAATGTAAATATAAACGGGTTCAAGGAAAAAAAAAAGTTTGTGGAAAATTTGCTATGATACTGCAAATCTCTTGTGCTAGTATGAGTGAGGCAGTGTGCATGGATAGCAGGGGATACCTGGATAAGCAGTGGATGAAGCAGATAAGAATAGATAGGTGGAAAGAAAAAAAGGTAGGAATGGTATGTAGAAAACCAGACTACTCCAGTTCTTTCTTTGTTTTCTGAACTCCAGTTCTATCTTGCTGAGCCATGTGATGAAAGTAATGTTTTCATTTATCCTGTCTGTAGCCCTTATTTCCCACAGGCTTGACTTGAATACCTGGGGCTTGTTTTGCGAAAGTCCTGAAAGCATCATGGGAAATAGTGGGGAGAAATCTTCATGAGTACTGTTTCTAACATACTTCCACCAAGAGGTGTAAACCTGCTGAAAATTGGCTGCATAGAAAAACTAGAAAAGCACTTTGTGAAGTAGGTATCAGATACGACAATAAATATTTTACTGGTGTATACAACCATGAAACCTTCATTTTGTTTCACCATGTTTGCAAAGACTGAAAATCTAAATGTATGCTGGGATTCTTTATCAAATATTCTATAAATATGGAAGGTAGATTACAGCCACACTTATGAGTTTGGTGTGCTAGTTAATAAAGTATGCAAATGGACTAGTAATGTGAAAGTACACGCTGCCTGATTTACAAAGATGGAATAAGTGTTAAATTCAGGAAAGTATTTCCTGCAGAGGAAAATGCATCACCATAAATGAGAAACTGTTGCAACAAATACAACTGTTGGGTGTTTGTAAGGAATTAGAAATGAAGTTGAAGTGAATGAGACTGTGAACAAAACAAATCATTCTGTAGCATCTTGTAAAAAGTAACCAGGATTAAAATTATCACAGATAGTGTATTCAGAAAACAATTAGGAAAAGACAAAATGGAACTACATTCTCTAAAAGTATTTATCAAAGACAATACTTACAGGATGGTTTTGTGCCAGTCAATCAAACTTCAGACAAAGGAAGAAAGCAGCATTAAGTTTAGATTCAAATTAAGGAATTAAATTATATAGTAACTCAGACAACTATTTCTGGATTTGTATAAGTATAAGCCAGTCCATAATTTTCCCCTGTGGAATAAAGATGAGAATTTCAAAGGATTTCTCCTGGCTAAATGCATTTTACATAAATGCATAATGCAAAAGTATAAGCTACAGGGAGAAACATTCTGGTTATATACAAAGTTAAAATTATGTGACATTTAAAATATAGCTTAGAATATGCATATATGGAACAGTGTGTTTATTTCTTGGACTCAGATCAACAACAAATTGCTTTCATGGCAGCTGCTTTTACAGAAATGCCTTAAGGGTCAAGAGGGTTGGGTCTGGGGAGGGGGTCTGCCCTGGTGGAGATGAACTGTTCTCTAGCTGTCAAAAACACAAGCCAGTCAATAAAAGAGAGGTGGAAAATACCCCAAAACATACAGGGGCAACTAAATGAAAATTGAAATTTTGATCGGAGGCATGAAACTCTTCAGTATGCAAAGAGAATGTGAATGGTAATCATTAAGATCTTACATTAAGTGGCTGGATTGGACAGTACTTTGAAGCAGAACTGGTGTGAGCTTTCACATGACTTTCTATTGTACTTCCACATTTTCCTAATGAACATCAAGGGTCCCTCTATTTTCTGTTTGACATTCTGTCCAGGCTACTTGAAATTAAATCACAGGTAGGAAAGCCACAGGGAATAACACAGTAGTGATGATAAGGCAGGAGCCTGTGGGAAACGGCAGGGAAGCTATGGACTGGCAGACTAGCTGCTAGCGGCAGACCATGTTTACTCATGGATGGATGTTTACTTGTCCCAGACTGGAGCACAGGATCAAACGGCATTCTAAAATTTGAAAATTTCTAGTCTAGGGGAAGGCCTGAGGGGATTTTAGCAATTGTTGGGGTGGTGCTGGGAGATGACACAGTTAGAGATGTTAAAGGATGAAGAAGAAGAAATAGCAGAAAGGCAGTCTGCTTCTAATTCATGAACTTCTTCTCATAGAAAACATTAACTTTCAGGAAAATAAATATTACTTTAGACACTTGGGGCTAAACCTTTGAAAGGTGCAGCTACACTGAACTGGAAAATTCCCTGGCAGCCTTGCAGAGCCACCTTTGAGACAACAGAGTCTCACATGAAGTACTCCAGGCTCCTGAAACAACACTCAGCCTGCACACAGCTTCACGTCTGCCTGAGAGGTGGAAGAGCAAGACCAAAGGCCCTCTAAAGCCAAGGAGGTAAAGCCCTCATCCCGCTGCTCTAGGCACAGGGCTGTTGCATACATCTGGTTTTATTTCTCTGAAAGTGCAAAAGGAGAGACCTGTGAAAACGTTTGTTAAACCACAGTGCAAGTGCTAAGGTTATTTGCTTAGGCAAGGTAAGGGAGGATGGTCAGCTCTGATTCTGCATTAGACAAATGCACTGAGGCATTTGGTATAGGTGTGGGGTTTTTGTTAGAGATGGAACTGCTTTCCTGTCATGCTGTTGAGCAGTCACTAACCTGCCTAGACACACAAACTGTCTCTGCAGCTTTAACTCTTTGAATAATAAACCTTCCTGGGCACCTTCTAGGTTTGGAACGTGGAATAAGGTATCACAAAGGAGCCTTGATCAGCCATTTTGCGTTTGCTTTCAAGGGAAGGAGCATACTATGAGCCTCCAATCTTGGTTAATGAAAAACACTATGTGGAGTTTTGCAGTCTAATCTGGGAATGGCAAGATCACATTGTACACAGAGGTCAAGATTTCACCCCTCACTTCCTCAACACCCATTGAGGCAGTTTTAACAGGTTTAGTAATACAAATACATGTTGCATTACAAGTGAACTAAATAAGGAGAAGGTAGAAAAATTAATTTGTTGGATGGCACAGGAAGCAAAGAATAAACCCAAAAGCTACTTTCAAGAAATAGTAGGCAATTGCTATGGTCTGCTACTCTGACTTGGAAGAAAAGAGTAGACTGAAACTTGAAAAGCACTTTGGTAGGCTCTATAAGGGTAGACCAAATCAGATTTTAATAATCTTTCCTAATAGCCTGCTATTTATATCAAGCAAGAAACACTTGCACAATTAAAAACTTGTATTTGAACAATGATCCTACAGAGCATCAACTGCTGCTCAGTAATACAAATGACTAGAATAAAATCCCTTCAGAAGTATTATCCTGTCGTAAAGTTACCCTTTATTTCCTTGAAGCAGTGCTAGTTGTACATGCTTTCTTATAGAGTCAAGTCTTGCAGTCAAAGTCATTGACATGTATTTGGGTGGCAAACTATTTTTAAATAATAAAAGATGAGAGATAAATCACTATCATTAGTGCAGAAGGCAAGGTCCAGTGTGGCCCTTGATCCACGCTCAGTAGAAAGTTAATAATATCTTTTAAAGTTTTCTATATTCAGCTTCATTAATCTAGACAAGGTCTAGATACAGCAGTAGCAGAATGAATAATTTGAATTCAAATCACTGAAACTGAAGGAAAAGGATCAGTGCACTAGCTGGCTCTCATTCACCCTTGCAGAAATATATTCTTTTAAAAATACACTTTGGTTTGAATTTCAATGCTTGTAAAAGGTTGAGATATACAGATTGAGACACTGACCTTTCATTTTCCACCTTAGGTGAAATAGAACACAAGCAATGTCCATGCAATCATCCAGAGATACGAGAAAAAAAAAGGTGAAGCATGCAAGTGTTTCAGTGATGTAAGGATAAAAGCCGGTCTTGCAATTCTGAGAGGAGAAGAGGTCATGTTTGGGACTTCGGTCAAACCACCCTGGGAGTTTTCTAAAAGACCCTGAATTACTCTTTTTGACAAAGCAATTAAAATATGAAAAGCAGAGGAAGTCACCCAGTACATACTGAAATTTACAGAGAATGGAAGGCACTTTGACCCTGTCAATGTGATTGAGAACCGAACAAAATCCTCTCAGAAGGACCTGCAGCAAAAAGGATGGAGAGTTCAAAACAGCATTTAATGAGGCGCTTCCAATGCAGAACGGCACAAGTCCAGTGGCTGGACTTGAAGTTGCGATTGCGGTGCTGGCAGCGGGAGTAAAACCCCAGGTCATCCCTCCAAGCTTGCTGCTCTGCCCGCAGTACCAATGATGCCTTTCTCTGTCCCACTTAATCTTGCACCAAGGGAGCAAGGAAGGCCTCTGGTTACAGGTTTGTGCCTCATTGGCCTGTGGATCTGCCTTCCCTCTTCTGCCTTGTGCTCGAAGGTTAAGCTGTTATAAAAGAGCTGAGTAGTAAGAAATCATAACCCAGGTACGTTTTACCAGATTATCGCTACCTCTGTCTTTATGGGGTTATGTTTGATTATGACAGCATGCATTAAGTGTCATTAGAAAATGTTTCCTGGACCAAGCCCCCTGGGGTAGTAAGCAAAAGAACAACCAGGTTCTGGATCTTGATTAAGCTTGTGAGGGGTGAGCAACTGCAAGCTGCTTGGAGAGAGGCTACGCACAGCCAGAAATGGAGCTCTGGCCCTGGAGAGCTTCTAGAGCAGGTCGAGATGCCTCTGTGGGTAAAGGACAGCCAAATGCTGACTGTTTAGGGATCACAGCACACATGTTGGACAGCACATGTATGAATTTTGCCCAAGTCCAATTTCAGCACAGCTGAATAGCTGATGTAGATGATCTAATAGCTTTTTAATAGACTTAGGTCTCTGTGCCGAATTGTGACCTTCTCGGTCATAATTGGTTATGACCAGCCAAGCGCTTCCAGTGCTTATTCACATGGCGCCTTTAAGACCCGAGAACATATGGGGTTACAATGACGTTCATGAGAATTATGCACGCATATTGATGGGTGATTTTATCACCAACAGTATGTGTGGATAAAATGTGTTCTCACTGGCCCCATAAATAACAGTATGCAGCATTTATTAGCAGACTAATAGAGAGAAGTTGTCTCACTCATTTTTTGGCCGGCAGCAGAGCATTCAGCGTATTAGATGCTGTTAATTACTTTGTTTGTTTTAAATATGTTATAATATATAAAGCTCCTGCAATTTCCCTTCTTTTTTTCCCTTGCACTCTTTTGTGTCTGGGAGCAGCAGGGCAGACTGCTCTGCCAGGGGAGGGAGCGGGGAGCCAAGCGCAGTCATGCAGCTGGCAGGGCAGGGGCCCGATCCTGCAGGACTGAGGGTGGCCACCAGGCTCAGCTGGGAGGCCACATTGCAGTGACAAGACAGGCCTGAGGCTAGGCTGGGGAGATGGGCCACAGGTCAAGGTCCAGGTCCAGACTGCCGCGTTGCAGCCCAGCTGAGATGCTGCACTATTGCTCAGGCAGGGACTGAGGGTGAGAGCCTTTGCTTGCAAGTGGCCCCCAGGAAAGTTGGGGGGGGACGACATCCTTTTCTAGGGCTGCCTCTAGTGTTCCTCATTACAGCTTCCTTTAAGACCTCCAGCTGTGCAGTTTGGATGCTGGCTCCAAGCCCAGGCAGCTGAAACCCTGGGTGTGGGGGATGGCTGGTGTCCTGCTCACCTCCCCACTGCAGCAAAAGCAGATGGGACATTCCTGCCCACGCACTCTATTTTTATTCACATGAGGGAAGACCCCTGCCCCACAGCTCTTTACAAACTGGAGAAGCGTAATTTGTTGGGTTTTCTTTTCTTTTTTTTTTTTTTTTTCCTTTGGTAGAGTGAAAAATATGCCTTCTCTGGTGCTATTGAGCACAATCAGTCCTTCAGGAGGAAATGCAGTCTTAGCTGGTCTGATTGCACATACAGGACAGATTACATGGCTGGGGAGTTATATAGCAAATAGTGGATAGGTTAGGCTGAGAACAGCTGACTTCAGAGCTCTCAAAGGGCCTGCCAAGTGCTAAATAGCCAGACCCACACAGTTACGTATGAATACTGGTGGCTATATAGACACCATGAACTCTGCCAGTCCTTCCTGTGGTGCCCCGTGCTCAGGGTGGGTGCAAACAAGGAGGGTGGCTCATTGGTGTGCTCCTGCAGGGCCAACTTTTGGGTCCTGTTGGGCTCTGTGCAATAAGGTGTTAAACACCCATGATTCCTATACTTCTGTACCTCATTAATCTGGTTTTTGGACTTTCCATGAGAAAGCACTGTATAAAATTTAGTGACCACAATGAAATCCAATATGATTAGATGAAGTCACTCAGTGTCAGTAAACCTGATAAGGTACCTGAAATGAACACTTTTATTCAAGGATTTGGCTCACTTGTAATGGTACAGGCATGACAGGGTTAGATTTGGGTACATTTGCTGTGCTGTCCCATAATTACATAAAAAAAGTTTTTGCAAATCTTTTTTTTTTTTTCTCCTTTTGGTTTGGTAACTGGTATAAAGCTAGAGACGAATGAGGTACTGCCATTGGTCAACAGTATTGGATCTATCTTTTTACTAACAGGTTTCTTAGAGTTGTAGAGATTTGTGGTCCTCTTGACAGTTGGCAAGAGAATGTGCAGGTTTAGTTTTGAGACTGTCCTGACAAGGAGTTCCTGACAAATGACTCTCTCATGAGGCTTTTGACACGTAATTCAAACCATCCCCACAGCATGTATACTGCACCCTGATGTATTGTATCCTGGTGAGCAGGTTTGGAAAAAGAAACAGCTGCTGGAAGAAGAGCAGGTGTCATTCCCACAGCAGGGATAAAAATAAATAGAAGAGAAGAGAAATCTGTATGACCAGTGAGGTATAACAGCTTATGTGCTTTCGTTAAAGAGGGAGGACAGGAGAATTCTGCTTAAATCAGTCACATGGAAATACTCAACTCAGAAAGGGAAAAAGCTCTTTAAACTACAGCTTAGGTTGAAAGTCTTCAGTATGTGAGCAAGAAAGACTGTTTTTATCGGGTTTGAAACAAATCCTGATTACTGAACAAAGAGCATGACAATCACTTACATGAGAGAGGGATGCTACGAGGGTCTAAATGTGGTCCTGAGTACTTTTGCTTATCATGTCTGAGTGTTGTTATGCACCACACTAGGGGAATTAGACTGAGCGTCTAACTGAGCGTTACAGATGTATATGTTTAAGAGGCTCTGGTTTGCATCAGTTAGGACCAGCCTGTGTGTTGTTCAGCGCTTTAAGGCAGATAAAACCCAGACACTGAAGCAGGCCTCTGTCAGATGCTCTGAGTGACTGAATAACCCAGGAGCTGGCCAAGGAGTGTATAAATGGCTCCCTTTTCTGCAAATTACTTCCTCAATAATGCATGTATCACGGTAATCCTTTCCTCGGGAGTCTCCCCAAAACTAAAAAGCTTAACCACTGATCTACCCTAGAAAGTTATGGAAATAAAACAACAACAACAGGAGGAAGGGATTTACTTATATGTTCCAAGAAGTTTCTAGTGTGGCTTAAATAGGTTTTGTATAACAGGAAGGCCTTTCACATATTATATATGCATTAAAATCCCTAGCATGGCTAAAATTCATTGAAGACACACAAGTGTGTTAATCCAGGCTATGACATGGTGCTTTGATTAAAAGAAACAAATAAATTTGTGCACGGGGAGTAGTGGTAAACATACATCAGGGATCAAGCTAGTTACATCTCAAATACCTGCCTTTGGCATGTTTCTAAATATGCACTCTACTTGTTTGTAATCACTTCTTATACTGAGTCCTGCCCACAGACTTTGTTCTAGGCTTCACCTATCAATTCCTATATTCATACATTTAGCCTACAAGCAAACAGTTTCAAGAGTTGTGTAAAAAGTTCTATCAAGGCTGCACATCCCCAACCGCACTCTTTAAGCATCCTTTAGCATCTCAGTAGGAGCTGCTGGCCGTTGTATATTTTGGTCTAAAGTACGGTTTGTCATCTATTTACTTACTTAGTGGTTAACTTGGGAAGCTAAAAATCAGGCACCATTTTGTTCATTTAAAATAAAAATAAATAGAAGCTTGGCCCAAGATATAACAGACCTGACCCTATAGATATTCCTTTAATGTTTTGTTGCTTTCATGTTTCCTGTTGTTTCATAAGGAGAAATTAAGCATAGAAATATTAAAAATAATCCTTCATGATGTTTTTTTTTGCATAATACCAGATGTTGTGAAGTTAATTTTCTTTTTCTTTTTTTTTTTTTTTCTTTCTTTTGAGTCATTTGGTATGAGGTTTTTTTGCTATTAGGACAATTGTAGGAAAGGTGGGGAGCTGAGCAGTGAGCCCAGACTGGAGCCAGAAACTGAGGAGAGCTGAGTGCAGGGACTTGCCAAGTTCCCTGCTTCCCCACTGGGAAGAATTGCACATCCCAAGTCTCAGGCATCCAGAGGGGAATTTTCTGGCTCTTTAGAGCAAGCATAATGATGAATGATACAGTGCCCTTTTTCCACGTTTCTCCTCCATCTAAACTGCAAATGAAATCATACCATGCCTCTCTCAGAAACAGTAAGATTCTATTAAAAAGGGAGACAAAAAGTTTGTAGAATTTAGAGGAAACCTGTACAAAAGAATCAGCAGCAATTGCAAAGCAGCAACCCACACAGCAAAACAAAACTGCTCCTCTCACTGCATCCTACAGCTTTGAACATCTTTTGCTGGAAGAGAAATGTTTTAAGAACCCTAAAATTGTATGGTATTATGTCATACAATGCCTGGTTTACATCACCGGATCTGCACCCGAATCATTATGAAATTCATTCTTTTTCAAAACTTCATTTTTTTGCAAGCATTTGGTATTTCCCATCAGATAAATGGATTTCTTAAGTTGATAACATGGGAGAAGTTATCCTGCTCTTTTGCATTTCACTGAACACTATTAATAACAAATGTCAAGCACTGCTCATATTGGCCCCGTTCAAGAGAATTCGAGGAAAGCTAGTGAAAAATTGTGCATCCGATCAAATGTTTGAGAATCCCTGAAGAATGAATTATGAAGAGTTGCAGTGAAACATGTCAGCTGATTGAGGGATAATGTAAAGTCATCCATCCCTTTGAGTGTGTCATGGGAAGGACTTTGGAGAGCTTTACAGAGCAAAACATAACTGATAGTCTAATCCATGGATTTTCTAATGGATTCTTATGGAATATGCACTGAATAAGAGAACACATTCATAGAAATTAATCTGAATTATACATTTGAATTTATATAGTAAGAAGTAAGTCTGAGTTCCTGATGATCTTTGCACATTCAGCTGAGCTGATGAGAGCGACGTCACTGAAAATTCTGTTAGGAGACAGATCTGTTACTTTTACCTATCTCGTGGGGAACTTCAGCGCTGTGAAGTTTCAGGAGGGGCATTAGAAGCATCAGTTTTTTCCTCCCTAGCTGCAGCAAACTGGAGCAGCAGTGTTGCAAGAAGGAGCTTCAGCAGCCTGCAGAGGCCTAACTAAAATGCAGCAAAATGATGATCTTTTGATGTCAAGAATTTTTCTCTACATGTTGCCATAAGAGCAGGAGGAGAGGAAAGACATGGTGTGGCAGTCTGAAGAGTAAAAAAGGAGCTGACTCTCCAGAATTAGGTCTGTGCCAAAAATGCAGAAAAACAGCTATACCAAAGAGAGCATGTCCTGAGGATGAAGTGCAGGAGAAATTATCTTATGTATATATATAAAAAGGTGGACAAAAAAATTTACATTCTCTGACACAATTTTGGAAGAAAGAGAGAAAGTTGCACAGCATTCTGCAGCAGAGATTACAAGGGACATGCGACAGCTTGTGGTGTGTGTGCTTTTTTCACGTGGGCTTTATTCTCACAAATGCTCACTGCTAGAAGGATGAAAGAGGTAGTATCCCTGAAGCAATCATCTTTGTTAATGTCTCATCTCACAAATCATTGCAAAGCAAACTGGATGAATGGGAAAAGCCAGTAGGTTATTTCAACACAAACTGCCATTAAAAGCTTTCTCAAGATGGAATCATAGAGTAAAGCAAACTGTTAGTGGTCACTGGAACTTGCAAGCTGGAAGTAAATTAGGAAGAAAACTTAGATAAACCCAAAAGTCATAAAGAATTGTTTGGAAAAATTACACTGGCTGTTGGTGGGTTTTATTAATTGCATTCAGTGAAGATGTTGAAAATAGAAGCGAGGGAAGCACTAACACTGAGCAAATATTTAGACACACCAACAGAGCACAAAAGAATAAAATGGAATAAAACCAATGCTGGCTTAATGGCTCGATGACGAAACAGATGTTCTCACAAGTAAAAGCAAAAGACTTTTTTCAGTGTTTGAAAGACTGAAACACAGGGAAAAAATCTGCAATGTGTCCAGATGTTGTTATTAGACAGGGATAGTAAAAGCAACATCTTCAAATTTGCTTGTAAGGTGGATTAATCATATTCATATTCAGATGGTTGACTAGAGGCACATCTAATGAGTTCTCCTTACTTCTACTCTTGCTCTTCCACATAGTTTGAAAAATCTTTTTTCACAAAAGTTTGCCTAATTTATACTGTCTGTTGAAGATCTTTGTTCATGTCAATAGTTTCAGTAAAGGCTAGGTAATGTGGGGCAAGGGAAGGAATTTGTGAAACGTGAAAATTTAGAAATTGGGAAATATTATTGCTACTACTGTTGTTATTTTAAAAAGGTAGTCCACCTTATTGCTCAAAAATACTGGAAGGCTATTTGGAGCTGAATTAGCACAGTAAATTACAAAAGATACAGTGGTCTGCAGAGATCACTGGCTTTCTTTAGGATTAAGATTTATTCACAGTAGATTTGGTGGAGAGAGATTCTATTTAGATATGTGATTGATATGTTTGTATACCTTAACTTATTTGGAATTAGAATTTTAGATTACATTTTGGGTTTTCTAGCACTTTCATGGAAAAATAATAATACTTTATGTTGTGAATGGTCAGCTTGTTACCAAAAGCAAACTATGATTATTACAGATATCTATTATCAGTGAGTAGTAACTACTTGAAAAAAAATGATTCCTCTCCATATGGGAAGGAAGCCTCACTTAATCTAAATTAAAAGTAAAACCAAATGAAAAAAATCCTTGTTTTCCAACAGATGTTAGGCAGGCAAATTTCCCCTGTAAAGGATGAGCAATAACATAGGCTTGAGTCCAGAATTACCCCATTCTTACCTTCAGCCAATTTTAGACATGAAAAGAGACCATTCACAAAATCAGAACTCAGAGTCTGTAAGGACAAAAAAAGCCATTACGACCTCAGGTCCAGTTAGGTATGGACCTGGCTTCTTTCTGAATACTGGCCATACACTTCATGGTGGCCCTCTCTCCCAGACTAGATATTGTAGAACAGGTTTCACACCATTTAAAGACAGATTTTGCTGTAATTCCTGAGCTTTAAACTTCATCAGTGATTCCAAAAATACCTTTCTTTAGGTAATATTCTGTCCCCAGATACCATCTTTAAAGACTAGCATAAACAAAGATATTTTTAAAAGCTAACAAGCTTTAGCAAGTTTAGCCCCGAGCAACAGAAACAGAAATCTTCTCTAGTAAATTCTTCACAAACATCAAATAAAACAAAGTAACTGCTTTGTTCACAGTGAACTTACAGTCTGAAGATCAGCTAGAGGTAACTGTAGTATATAGATTATAAAAGGAACAAAAGAATCAGTATTTGCTTTCTGTGGTAGGCAATGGCTCAGGCTACTCATTGTTAGATTTAACAGTCATCAATATTTGTAAATGTTGTAAGGAGGGCATTTTTAAACACTGAAAGGAGAAATTTTCAGAAGTACATACAAATAGTTTCTCCTGCAGCTAAGGGGAAGCTTGGGAGTAACATGAAGCTGTTACTGTGGAAACTTGGTAAACGGAAAAGGTGGATCTGTGGAGAAGTGGTAAACAGAGGTTGATATTTCATGGCGAGTGGGACATGACAGGCACAAGGTTTGGTGGAACAGAAGAGAGGCATGTGGAAAAATGCAGAGGGAGAATGACATAATTCAATCACACAGTTTGTGTACATCCAAAATGATCTCTTACTATTCAGTCAAAACATATGCAGGGCATACATTTAGATTTCCTGGATCCTACATTGGTATAGTTAGTGAGATTCTTCCAATTGAAAATATCCCCTATGGTCAGAGCACTCAACAAGAGTGGCAAAGGGACAGTTTCAAGGCCCATAAGAGCTGGAAACTGATGTTTCAAGCATCATTTTGAACAAATATGGGCAGAGTAAGGTTGAAGAGAAGCAGATGTTTCAGCTATAAGAGCTTAAATATGGAAAGAGAGACAAAAAGGCCCAGTATCTTGGAGATGTCTGGCACAAAGATATCCTTCTGGATGTGAGAACCTAGGAAAAAATCTGACTTGAAGGTGATGTCCATGCTATAGGTCTGAAGGAATGAGCAGGGTGAATCATGCTTGACCAATCTGATAGCCTTCTATGATGTTATAACTGCTTGGCTGGATGAGGGGAGAGCAGTAGATGTCATCTACCTTGACTTCAGCAAGGCTTTTGACACTGTCTCCCATAACATCCTCATTAGGAAGCTGAGGAAGTGTGGGCTAGATGAACAGACAGTGAGGTGGATTGAGAGCTGGCTGTGTGACAGAACTCAGATGCTTGTGATTAATGGAGCAGTGTCAAGTTGGAGGCCTGTAACCAGTGGTGTCCCCCAGGGGTCAATACTCGGCCC
>VYXH01012384.1:52131-72092 GCA_013397275.1 Burhinus bistriatus | reverse complement strand
CGGGGTGCACAGGGGGGCTGAGGTGAGCCACGGGGTCCCGGCTCAGGAGCAGAGCCGTGGGGGGAAGGCGCAGGGACCAGCAGGGCGAAGGGGCTGCAGGGAGGGTGCTGGGGTCTGGACCTCGGTGCACTGAGCGGCAGGGGAGGCTGTGGCCCATGGCAGCGAGCACAGTGGGCCTGTCCGCGAGGGGAGGGGGCCGAAAGACCTTGGGGGGCTTCGGAGGTGCAGAGCCATGGAGGAGAGACGTAGAAACCCGAAGGAAGGGAGAGCCGAGAGCCAGAGAGGTTCAGAGCCTCGAAGGATGCCGAGGGGTAGGCAGGGGGGCAGAAAATAATGGCGGGCAGGAGAGGGGACGGTGCGGAGGCAGGTTTGGGGCGCAGTGCGGGAGGAGGGAGCAGAGAGCGTGTAACATGGTAGTGCTGCACCAGTGCTCACAGCTGGATGGGGTTTCATCTCCCTCCACTCTCTTTTTCTCGTTTTTTTAGGAGTCAGAGTGTGTCACCACCTTTGCCCACCAGACTGTGGAATATGAAATTGCCCCTGGTAACTAATTCCAAAGCTGATTTTTTATTTTTTTTTTTTTCTCTCCTTGTTGGCGGTTTAATATTTTTCCCCCACAGGCTGGAATATAGGTCTTAGCTGGCTGAAGCGGCCTAAGAGTCCTGCCCCCTTCCCCGTGCTGGGAACAGTACGGCATTTGGGAACTGGCACCTTTTTGGCAGCCGGCCACAGCAAGAACATAATTCTCCAGAGTAATATTTGTCTGTAATCTTTCCAGCAGTGCCCTGTCCAAATTTTGATACAGCCTTATGGCGTGATCTTTCTCCTTCCCCTAAAATCTAAGCCTGGCTACAACGGGAGCCCTATCAAGTGGCAAAATGTTAACGATACCGGTGGAGAAACTGGATCCAATAATTGTAATTAGGTAACTTAGGACAGCGCAGAAGTCGAGCTCCGGCAACCATGTCCGTAATCCTGCGACTTGGGGACATAGTTTAGCAAACGGTAAAGCCGAGCGCGACCCAGGGCAAAGCATCTGTAATGTTTTCTGCTCCGCTCCCTCTGCGGGTAAATCCCTGCAGAGGAATTCTGGTTTAAGTCTAGACGTAGCCTAGTGCGCAGGTTTACACCTCTGGGGTTTGCCCCCCTGGACGCCAGCCCTTCCGGTGGAGCTTGGTGTTATTTGAGGCTTCTTCAGTTTATTTTTCAATCTCTGCTCCCTTTCCCTCGTCCGTCTCCCCTAACCCCCTTTCTGGTTTCCTCGCCAGGAGTTTGTTTAAGCTTTTTACCATCTGTGTCTCATTGTAAAAGCAAGACGAGCCAGTTGAAAACGAAATGATTTCTCCTTATAAAGTCCGTAGTTGGCTTAAGACACTTTCCTTTATTTAAAAGACCGAACGATGACTCCCCTGCAAAGAGAGGAGGTTTGCGGACGTGCCCTGTTCAACAGCGGCACGATTGGACTCGAGTCTGCTGCAGATCCAGCCGCTGCCCAAGCCTCAGGTGCCCTCTGGGAGCTCTCGATACCCATCTCTTACGGCAATAAAGAGAGGTTTTTTCCGCTGCTCTGATAACTGAGCAGTAATTGGAGAGGCTTCGGGGGCAGATAAGAGTCCACAGCTGCTGCAGCGGTGGTGACACAGCCATCCTATGTCACAAAGGCGAGTGTTTTTTAATGATAAATGTGAATCTCGTGCTGGTGAGCCATGCTACACTAATCTCCTGCCGGTTGAAGGACTCTGTCTGGAGGATTTGTGGGAATAATGGATGTGGGAAGAGGTCGCTTCCTTTACAATGATTGTGGCAAAAGGGGAGGGATGAATATTCGATAAGCGTGCATCCCTAATGTACCTATTCCGAGAGGTGTTTAAAGCAGGCACTGTCAAAGTTGAGAGACCCCAAGTCGAGCTTTTTCCTCTTAAATGATAGAGGTTTCCTGCTTCTGGCAAGGGGAAAAAAAACCCGAAGTTAGTCATTCTTCCCTTGAGCATATTGCCCAGCAAAGGTAATAGGCGAATCCCACACGACCTACAGGGCTTTTTCTACACGAAACCTTAATCTGGTGCTGTGTCTGTTCTGCACCAGGGACCACATGGCACTTTTTGTAACGACGGAGCTGCCTTTGATAGCTTTACCAAATACTTCCCTTTTTTTCTCCCCTTGGGGAGTGGAACATCTGTCACGTTGTCCTCCCGAGATGCTGCGTTTTCGGTGCGTGGGTAACGCGATCCTAATACAGTGAATTAAACTGCCTTGAAACCCCTTGGCGCATAGACCAGAATCAATTAACTATCTAATAAGCTTGACCTGTAGATTATGGAGGTGTGCCTCTTCATTCGGTATTTGTAAGTGACCCTAGAAAACTTGGTCTGCAAGACGTAAAGTCGAGATGTTCCTGTCAGCTATTTTCGAAGGAAAATAACTCCGCTGGGTTTGAGAATCAATCCGAATGCAAAATACGCCTCCTGTTTAACCAACGAGGTTTCAGCTTTTATTTTCCATTTCTTTTATTGAAGGGATTGCAGTTTTTTGGCATTTCTAAACTGGCTGAAGCCAACCTTCCCCCTCTACCCCCTGGTGCTCCACTGCAGCCAGATGGAGCCACTCTGTGGAACTGAAATTGGGGATTTAAACCCAAATTGTAACTAATTTGGGAACAATTCTGCTATTGTTGAATTGGTTGCATTTTGGGAGCCTAAAGGGAAAAGTCTTTCTCGATGCAGAGTGGTGGTGAAACTCTGTGTGCCCCTTCTTATTTGAAAGGGAGAGTGTGGGGATTTGCTCGATCCCAGGTTTAACCCTTTTTTACTTGGGTGAAAGAAAAGGTTGTGCTATAATATGTACAGATATATGTGCATGTAAGTATATATGTGCTTCCATAGCACTGTTTGTCATCCCATGGGTGTTTCTGCCTAAATAAGTAATTCTGAAATCATACTACGTTCAGAAGAAGGATGATTTTGTGAACAACTCGGATTGAGCTGAGTTTATGGTTCTGCTACTAACTTGCCTGCTGTGACAGCGAAAGGGTCTCCGAGACCCTTTTTATTTTTCCTCCTGTGAAATGGGAATAATTCTGTATTTTCTCCTCTTTGGGCGTCTCTCAGCTTAGCCCTGTTGGGTTTGTTGGACTCGTGGTGAGAATTAGCAGGTCGCTGTTGAGGAGACTCTCTTCAGTGAGGCAGGTTGGTAAATGATACCAGCCTGGGTAGCGAGATCATGCCTGATTTATGTTTTTCCTTAATTGCAGCCTTTCTCATTAATGACTGACGTCTGTTTTCGGACTTGATGTCTGATGTGTCTCCTTAGAGAAACATGGGACCAAAACCTGGCATTCCCAAAGTGTATATTTGAAATAAAAGAATAAAATCGGCGACTGAAAACCTCTGCAGTCACACTGGGGCTTGACGTTTCTAAGCCAGCCTGAAGGGGCCTTAAAGGGAGAAATTTAAATCCAGAGAGGTACAAAAGCTTTAGTTTAAATGCAAGATTGACCCTACAAGAAATTGTCAGCGTTTCTTTGAAGGGAAGGTGATTTAACCACCATTTGGGTATCAGAAACTGCTCAGATGTCCATCGAATCAGGAAGCGATTTTGCATTTGCAGATCCAAGCAAAGTATCTAAAAGTAAAACCAAATCTAAATATCTACAGTTATGATGAGTTATTGATGACAAGGGGAACTTCAAACCTGACAGTGTCTCTTTTAAGGCCTCCACCATCTTCCTTCGTGAACCCATGGCTTGGTTTTGGATTGTGTCAGCTCACACAGCAGTTGTAATGGTGGTTGTTTTATTTTCTTGCAGCATATGGTTATGAGCTTTAGGGTATCGGAGTTACAAGTTCTCTTGGGCTTTGCTGGAAGGAACAAAAGTGGAAGGAAGCACGAACTTCTCACAAAGGCGCTACAGCTGCTGAAATCTGGCTGCAGCCCGGCTGTCCAGATGAAAATTAAAGAACTGTACCGCCGGAGGTTCCCAAGAAAGATCTTAACCCCTTCGGACTTGTCAATGCTCCACATTCAGGCAGGGCAGCTGCCCTCGGCCACCGCGCTGACGCAGGGCACGGTGTGTCACCTGCCCTACGACCACAGCTCTGCCGCGGCTGCCGTGCCGGCAGCTCTGCTGCCTCCAGCACCGGTGCTGGGACCCAAGCATGAGTCGGATGTTCAGCACCTATCGCCGCCCATCCATCCCGTCCATCCCGATGTCAAGATGAAGAGGCTGCCCTTCTACGATGTTTACGATGAGTTGATAAAACCCACCACGTTAGGTAGGTTCGAAACAGCTCAGTCCTCCTGTTCTTTGGAGGCTCCTTTTGTTTGCTCGGATAGAGGAGACACAGCAGGAGTGGCGTGACAGGGGCATAGCCGTCAGTGTGGATTCCAAAGGCTGATAGCCGGATGGAAGTGGGATTCCATAGAATCACGGAATGGTTTGGGTTGGAAGGGACCGTTAAAGGCCACCCAGTCCAACCCCCTGCCATGGGCAGGGACGTCTCCAACTAGACCAGGTTGCTCAGAGCCCCGTCCAACCTGGCCTGGAATGTTTCCAGGGATGGGGCATCCACCACCTCTCTGGGCAACCTGAGCCAGTGTCTCACCACCCTCAGAGTAATGAATCTCTTCCTTATATCTAGTCTGGATCTCCCCTCTTTTAGCTTAAAACCATTCCCCCTTGTCCTGTCGCAACAGGCCCTGCTAAAAGTTGGTCCCCGTCTTGTCAGTACTGGAAGGCTGCGGTAAGATCTCCCCGGAGCCTTCTCTTCTCCCGGCTGAACGTCCCCAACTCTCCTCGTGGCAGAGGGAGGTGCTCCAGCCCTCGGATCATTTGAACCCATCACTTCCGACTCCCAGTTGCTATGGGCTACCAGAAATGGAAGCTTTTCGTTGCTTGTCAGTCTTGTTCCGCATTTATTTGCATGAAAAGGGGTATTTCTGTCCCAGCTGACACCTTTGCTCTTAAGTGTGTATTTTATAAGTGTATGTAAATTTTGGATTATTTACTGTTTTCACCTGACAGAACCTGGGGTTTTCTTTGCGTTCTGAATTGTGAAGCTTTCTCGGGTCTGTGGCTCATCAGCATTTGGGTCCTAATCGCGAGAGAATAAAATCATGGATAAATTGGCACAGGCTCCCTTTCCGAACAAATCTGTGAATGCCAGGAGAGTTTATTCTGAAAAGGGGTTTGTTATTTTTGCAAACAATTGGTGTTACAACTTCCAGCAAAATCCTCTGCCACCTTTGAGTCTTAATTCTGCCTTAGTTATTAACAAAAATGTAGTCCTGAAATTTTGCAATATGTAAAATTAATGAACTGTTTTCTGCGTCATGATGCAGCTTGAAGGTTGCAAACATGAGAAGAGGCCGGCTCTGCATCCGTGAGAAAACTTGATGTTGGGCAGGAAGCAAACAGGGATCTTAAATAAGAGCAGAAAATGGGGTATGGCAAAAGGGAAAAGCCACTTGTTTCTTGACGTGATGTGGAGGCCGAGCGCTCCGATGCTTCCCCGTTTGTAAAACGGGGAAAAGAAAATGCTGGGGTTACCGAATTCCAGAAGAGTTGTGTGTTTGCTGTAGTCTTTAAAATGCGGGTGGGGAGACGTACGGTACAGAGTTAGCCTGGTAATTGCTGGTGGTTTTGGAAGAGCTGCTGCCCTTGGGGTGATCTGAGCCTGTGAAGAAGGGACGTTTATTCTGGTTTTTAGAATAAGTTTTAAGTTGTATTTTTACTTTAGGTTGAGCCCTTCTGGCCTCTTCAGACTAGATCCACCCATCTTACGTCTTTTAAATGGTTTTCACTTGGATTCGGGGTTGCTTTTCTTTCATATAAACATAGTAATGTTTGCTAAAGTGGAGATAAGTATGTCTGTACTCCAGCCAAAACCCATGTGCTTTTTTGGGGGCTTGGTTTCATTCCTGTTTTGCTAAAAATTGCCTTTTCTTCGGTTTGGCTTTGTTCAGTCTCTCAGACAACCTGTGGTTAAGCCTCTTCCCTGAAATGGGATACTCGCCTTGCAAAAGAAATGTGGTTTGTTTTTTTTTTTTTTACCTCTCCCCTGATAAAACTCCCTTACTTATGTGTTGGTGCTTGAACTTGAAAGAGCTTTTATGTCATTCCTAGGGAATCATAGACTTTTATTTTTGGCTTCTGGTGGTTTGTGTGTGTCTTCTCCCTTTCGCTGTGTAAACATCCCCTTCCCATTCTTTTATTTTAGTTACTTGGGGCAACTTGGTATAAGTATCCAGATATGAAGGTCATGGTGTCAGAAAAATGCCAGAAGTGAGCAGTATGTGGGAAGGACAAATGAAAGAAAACAGGGATGGAGAGGGTGGTGATGGGTGAAGACAGTGACAGGGGGGTTAATGACAAAGCCTCCTGGTCCGTCCACGCTCTGCTCGCTGCAGGCGAGGAAGGTGCAGGCTTTGGCTTTCCCACTCCCCGTCCTATACCAAACTTCTGGCTGTGATACTGTGAATCTCGGAGACACCGGTGTTCCTCTCTGCATTGGAGGAAGGCTGCCAGCTGAGCAATAACACGGGTTACACGTTGGTTATAAGATGGACCCAGGACATTATTGTAAATGGAGGCGGCCGAGAAAACTGCGGATATTGGTTAGCATGCTTTGATACCCAGCGGCTTTACCCCAGCTCTGTTTGGAGCAGGATTTTGTCATCGAGGAGCAAAAGGCTCAAGCAGAAAGTCCTAAGATGGTCAAAATTCCTCTGAATTTCTCCGGTCCCGTCTGCCGGCCTGTGGCTGCTGCTGGTCTGGGGAAAATCTGGCAGGTCATCTGCCAGGAAACTCAGGGCCTCGCATTCCTGGCATTCCTGAGCTGCAGGAGGCTGGAGAAGCAAAGCCCCTCGCCCCACTGAGGAATCTGTGCTTGAATCTGCTTTTTGGGGAGGCCAGCGCAAGGGTGTCCCTCTCCGAGGGCAGGTGGCACCGAGGACGGAGCTGACCTCCTCTGCGCATCCGTAGTCGCCTCAGAAGGTCAGGCTGTGACCTGCTCGGCTCAAGTGTTACCTTGAAAACATAAAGGAGCAAAATGTGAGATTTACACTAGCATGTGCACCTGCAATAATGTCCTCGGCTTCCTCTTCTCGTGGCCCAGGGACGCTCTGCATCCCAGAGAGCACCGGCGGGAGCTGCTGTTGCTCAGGACCTCTCCTGACGGGTGTAAAAAACGGGTGCAGAAGTGGCCACGTCGGCTCTTTGCAAATGACGTTGGCTTACAGCATCAGTGGTCTTCATTCTAGAATGCTGATACTCTGCAAATACTAAGAAAATAGCTCATGGTTGTTGTGAGGGAGGCAGACACCTGCCAGTTTTACCGAGGGAGAAGCTCAGGCGTGAAAGAGGCAGTGACTTGGTGAAGGTCAGGGTCAGAGAGGGGGAAATCCTAGTTTATTTTTACATGTATCTTGCACCAAACGTTTTTACCGTGCTCATCACTAACCCTTGCGTAAAGTTCACGATTCTCCCATTATGTGGGTTTCTCCGCGTGTGTTTATTTTTAATCAAGGGTATGGCTGGTTTTCTCTTAAATTCACTGTGACTCTGTGTGCCCAAGGACAAAATGGCAACGCCTTGTTACTGTTCGGCAACTGTACTTATTCCATAACCACAGTAATTATTATAGTTTCTGGGGCAATGGGTGACCTCTGGCATTCCCTTAGCTCCACATTTGATCTCACTCTTCCCAATCTGTCCGCTGATCCCTGGGCAGCGCCGTGCGGCAATTCATGGACTCAGGAGAGCCAACGGCCGGGTTTCCCGATTTCCTCACCATTTGCGGTCGGTGCAAGCCACCCTACTTTCCAGGCCTCAGTTTCCCTTGTAAATAAAATGATGGAAGCTGAACGTCTACCTTGAAAGACAGACCTGACGCTTGGTTACATGGTCAAGGCCTTGGAGGGCCCTTGCACGGAACTGCGGTTAATGTTGACGACGGATTGCCTTCTGCTTCTAGTGGATGCTGTCCTGTGTTTATTACAAGCCTTGGTGCCTGCAGGTCTGCGAACGGCTTAATGATGGTTTAATTTGTCTTAAATTCTCTTCTTCAGCCTCAACGAACAGTCAGCGGTTTGAGGAAGCTCACTTCACCTTTGCTCTGACCCCCCAGCAAGTTCAGCAGATCCTCACCTCCCGGTAAGCGAAACGGCGTCTCTGCATGCCGTGCGGTGCGCATGGCTTCCACCTTTCCGTGCTCCGGTGCAGTACGGGAGAATAAAATGCCAAGTTGGGTGTAAAAAGGGGAGTTCCTTGCTGTCAGCGTGGCTGTGCTGCTTACAGCCATCGAGGGCTTGTCTCAAAGCCTCCAGAGTGGAATTATTGTATGGAAGGAAAATAAAACAACCAGCAATTGGGATAAAAACGTCCTAGTTCATCCCAAAATTTAGGACTACCCTCCACCTGTGCCTATAAACACAATCATTTGTTTGCACTGGCAAGTCTGTAGTTGGCATTATATTCCTAAAACTTGGCAGTAGCAAAAATCTTTGAGGTTGCTTTTCTCCTTTTCTGACGACTCTCTCTTCTGTTCAGTGGGCTTCTGCTTTACGTCCTCGTTTGGGAATTTTGCCTGCTAGTTTGGGCAGGTATTACCTGTTTTTACAATTCAGCTGCACTGGTTTTATTCATAATACAACTAACGTGTATCGATATCAATATAACCTAATAAAAAGTTACGCTGATGTAGTTGTAATTCTCTGTTAAGCGCTGCTGACAGTCTTAAGACCTTCTTTTCTGTTGCAGAGATATCTTACCAGGTGCCAAATGTGATTACACTATACAGGTGCAATTAAGGTAAGGTAATGTCTTTTTGATGAAGTCATTAAGTCCTGTTCCCTGAGCTAGTGTATCGGAATTAATTTGTCCTCGATCTTGCTGTATACCACTTGATTTGGTTTGAAATTGCATGTCGATTTGCTCAGAGGAAATGTTAAATGTTTGGTGCTGCGTTCTGAACTCTGGTTTCCCCGTGGGAGTGAGCTTCTGATAACCGTGTCGTGCAACACCAAACCACGAGGGTCTTTCCGAACTCGGTGAGGCTGAGTGAGTTGTCTCTGGGTGGCGTTCTGCTGGCACAGGTGGCACGGCCCTGCGCACAACTTTTCTCAATTTTAAGTGTAGTAAAATTCTATCTTTTTTGGAGTTTTGCACACTTACATAGAACGCGCTTCTTTCTCTTCTCCATTTTAATTATTTGCCTGCTTGCAGATTCATTGCAAAAGGTGGAATGAGATGCAGAAACTACATTGCCTTAAAATTCGAACGTTTTTTTTAATATTCACCCAGCTATTACTCATGAAAATGCAAGACATGTTGGAGAGCGTGAGTAGAAAAATACTTGTAAGTGCTTCACGGATTGCCCTCTGATTCTTGCAGTCAGTGCTGGGGTGGTTATTTAAGTTCCTGCCCACACCGTCCTGCGGCACTGAACAGGAACTGAGGAAGCTCTTGCCCAACATTCAACCCTCGGCAGGGTTAAAAAATGTTAAGTTTTATTATCAGGGGTTTGAACTTGGCAAAGAGACAGAGAATGACTACCGTACTCAGAAAAAAGTGATGAGGAGTTTAGGGCTTTAGTTGCAATATCTGGAAGTCTGAAGAAAAGTGGGTATTTGAAATTGAAGTCTCTGATTTAATTCAAGAGAGCCTGTTGGTTTTCAGGAGGGCGTTCTTCATTAATTACGATTCTGGGACAATGTCTCTCTGATGTGGGGCTTCACAGTCGCAGTTTTCCTGCTGTGTCCATCTGTTCCACTCTTGCGCACAGAGCTGGTGGAGGGAAGTGTGCGGGCATCCTGTTCCCTGAAATGCATCAGGAGGTGGAGGCTTGGAAATGTCTCTTCCGTAAACGCAGAAAAACACCGTGCGTGTTTTGGAACAGGCGGTTTCAGTGTATGTGCCTCTTACTACGTCTTGGGGGTTGGAGATGAAACGAAGTTTATCAAATAGTCCACCAGGAGACTTTTGGGAGTCTCCTGGGGTGTCCAGAGTGCATCCCTTCACCTGAAGAAGTGACCCCTTATTCAGCAAACTTCAGTGCTGGAGTTAAAAGTGGTGGTGGGATCATTTCTTCTCTCCTGCTGGCGTGCTTCAGCATAGGCAGTATTCTCATGTTCCCAAGCAAGAAAAAGATTAACTTTCAATTTTATTCTTTGTTTTATTTGGCAAGCAGAGAGAGGTTAAAAAACAATAAGATCAGATTTATTTTTTGAGAACATTGGTGGTGTGGCTCTGCATCGGCGTGACATGCCAGGGCTTGATCTCGCAGCTCAGAAAAAGCCGGCCAAGGTCACAGTCTGACTCACGGCTGCGCGGCAGGACTGTGGTTTCGGCGTGGGGAGTCGTCTCCGGCGGAGCACCCTCCTTTGAGAGAAAATAGAGCGCGCGGCCATCTGATTAAATGGGATGAGGACCTGAACCAGAACCCATTCTGGGTTGCTGGTGCTGACGGTTGGACTCGATGATCTTAAAGGTCTTTTCCAACCTCCGCGGTTCTGTGATGAGGGAGGCAACGGGAGGCTATTGAGTGGTGGCAGCGGAGCTTTGAGAGAGTCCAAGGAGTTAACCAGTCTGTCCTACTGCAAGATTCACTTTGGGTCAAATACAACTCTTTAGTTCCTCAGGTGCTTTTGGTGGGTAACTTGAATGGATGCAGTTCCTTCCATCTTGTGCTGCAGAACCAGTAGGTGAAGTTGCACGTGAACCCACCCAAACCTGGGTTAAACCGTCTGATACAGCGCTGCTGGTGTGGGATCATGCCGGGGTGGCCAGAGTGGATGGCGACCTTCCTTCGTCCTGCACGGCACCCGGTTTAGCTGTCTGTGCCGCTCAAACCCGGAGCTCGGTTTGTGTCATTTTTGGGAACGATGTTAGGCCAGCGAAACACATTTTGCCTTTGAAACCGGGATTCTGGATAGCCTAAATTGTCATCTAGGCTGAATAAAATGAGCCCTGCCCCTGCACACTTCACTGCGTGCACGTTAGCCGTTGTTTTAAGTCGCTGGCATTTCTCTGTCTTGTTTCTCATATCGCTTTTGCTGCGTGTAGGGTTCGAAACGTGTGTCGGGCTGTTCATCTGCTTATATGTTTTCCAGCCATTGATCTGTCCTGCTTGGAAAATGTTTTTCCCTTTTTCAAGGGAAGTTTGGCTGCTGTTTTTTGCGAGTGTCACCACTCACTTGCCACTTTCTCTCCCTCCTGCTTCTTAGGTTTTGCTTGTGTGAAACCAGCTGTCCCCAAGAAGATTACTTCCCTCCTAATTTATTTGTCAAGGTCAATGGAAAACTCTGTCCCCTGCCTGTGAGTAAATCTTATTTCTTCCTAATATGTTGTAGACTAAAGTCTGCCCTTTTGCACAGCTGCAGGTCCCAGTGAGTGCAGTGGGAATGTATTTTCCGGAGATTAAAGACTGACTTGAAGAAATGGTGTGGTTAGAGTGCAGAACTGATTTCACATTACAGGGCTGTGGATTGGCAACGAAAGCTGCTCTTCGATTCAAGGAGTGTGCTCTTGAAATAGAAGAATATGCAAACTTTGGGCCTGATTTTTTTTCTTTTTTTTTTTTTTTTTTTTTTTTTTTTTTTTTTAAGCAGCAAATTCCGTCTCACTTTTTTGACAAGAAACGTGATAATAAAAATGCAGAGTAAAATCTGAGATGAATGGAGTAACAGCACTGCCTTTAGTTTATCACATTGCAGGAAGACCTGGGTGCTCCGGTCAAGGCTGGGGCCTTTTGTGCTGGGTAATGTGTAAAAAATGTAATGAGAAATAGTGCTTGCCACAGTTAACCGCCCAAAAAGCGATGCGATTCAGAGTCACACCTAGGAAAGGTATCAGAGGTTCGACAGTCTTGGGCCAGTTCCCTGTCAGCTGTCCCGTGCTGGCTTCGCTCCACTATAGCTGGCACTTTCTGCAATCAAACCTGCAGAACAGCCTCTAACGCTCTGCCTGAGCCGCTCCCTTAATGTTTTTAGAGATTTGCATTTTTTGCCTCAAACGTTCTGTCCAGTTTTGGCTGAGACAATTAGTAACCTGCTTAAAAAAAAAAAAAAAAAAAGGAGAGGGGGCGTTTTTGGTCCCTGGGGGGGGGAGANNNCAGTGTGTGCTGAAAAAATTAAAAACTCGTTAAAAAAAAAAAAAAAAAAAAAGGCGAGGGGTCGTTTCTGGCCTCGTGGGGCGGAAAGAGGGAAGTGCATGCGAGATGCACGATGGCCAAAGGGTCCCCTCCAGCTTCTGCTCTCAGATGAGGTTTTTCGCGTTCATTTGGATGAGTCATCTGCAGCTGAGAAGCTGTTTGTACCACCGCAGCTCAACGGGAACGCTTTTTTTTGTTTTGTTTTACTTCTGCTTAAACGGATGGGTGGCTGCTGAATCAGTCTGGAGCTGCCCAGTCTGAGGGCGATGGAAAAAGGGTGGTGTGAATCTCTCTGAATTATAGAAAAGGCACTTTTGGGCTGAATAATGGGCTGGGTTTCTAATGAAGTTGGAATGTGGATATAATGAAGCAAAAATGATCGATGTGAGATTTGTCACAGGATGTAATTTTTTAGCTTCCCAGCCTCGTTGAACTGGGTAGGTTTAGGTTTTTAATTCAGCGCCATTTGTGCACAACGCATCCCGGACTGACAGTTCTGTGTTTGTGGAGAGGTTCAGCTTGCAATGAAAGAAAGGTCCAGCGTGCTCGTCAGCGTAAGGATATCAGAGGGAACCCTTATTCTTAATTTCTTGACGCTGAGGAATAATACCATACTGCTTTGAGATTTTAGAGACATTCTCATGCAGGCTCTAAGGTGTGACATGAAGTATCTGAAGGTACAACATGCCATGAAGAAATTGGGTTTGTAGGTTCTTGTATGTGGCCTTATACCTCGGAGAGAAGTTATTTTACATCAGGTGGTCTGTCTCTCTTTGCAGGGTTATCTCCCACCCACAAAAAACGGCGCAGAGCCGAAGCGACCCAGCCGCCCCGTCAATATCACTCCGTTGGCACGACTTTCAGCAACTGTCCCGAACACGATTGTAGTGAACTGGTCCTCGGAGTTTGGCAGGGTGAGTGAGCTGAAAGCCGTTTCCCATTTGCTGCAGAATCAAGGTCATTTTTGCAGTAGCATCAAGCTGTGCAGATCCAGGAGAGCCCTCTCCTTTCTGGCGGGTTTTCCTAGGTCTGAGCAGTGTCAACTTCTTTCCAACAGAACTACTCTCTGTCGGTGTACCTGGTGAAGCAGCTGACGTCAGTAACGCTGCTACAGAAGCTAAGAGCCAAGGGCATCCGAAATCCAGACCATTCCCGAGCCCTGAGTAAGTGCCCCTTGTGAAGTTGTAACTGTGCTTGATCTGATCCTGTGCCGAGGCTGGGAAGACAGAGCAGGTCGGAATTAGCAAGCGAGGGCAGTGCAGGTCTTTGTGTGCGTCCCTTCTCGCAAGCCCCCACGCTTTTGCTGGGTCCTGTTGATGAGAACTTGGTGGGAAGGTAAGAATTGTGAAGATATGGATTGTTTTTCAAGCGATGCCATTCAACAGAGCTCTAAATCAAACCGTTCCTCAGATGGCTGCCCAGCTCCCTTGTGATACTTTCAAAACGTTTGTCCTGTGAGCAGCAGCGGGAGCGGAGCCATTGCTGCTTGCGCTCAAATTGTGCGCTGTTTCCTTCAACCGAATGTTTCCCTGCGCTGTCACTTTACAGGCAGGCCAGAAAACCTTTAAGGCAGGGGCTTGTCTCTTTGTGCTGCGCCTAGCCAAGGAGACTCTTGCCGGAGCTGTTAACCTAATAATGTCTGCTGCTGTAAGCATTACCTGCCTGTAATTTGGATAATAAGTGTTGTGGTGCAAATGATGAGTCATGTCTGTACGTATTTATGCATGTAAAAGAAGGAGGATGTTGACAGGAGACCTTTTTTCCCCTCCTCTTCTTTCAGTCAAAGAAAAACTAACAGCTGATCCTGACAGTGAGATAGCTACAACGAGCTTACGAGTTTCCCTGATGTGTCCAGTAGGTTTCTACATTTTTGTTCGTTTTTCTTGGACAGGCCTTTGCAAACAGCTTCCCGCTTTACCTTACCGTTGCGTAGGAACGCTTTGGAGTGAGAGGAGAGCTAATGCTGCTGCAGCCCTGCTTTTGTTGAAAAGTCACCTTTGATTCCTAAATAAAAGCAGAACTGCTTTCTTTCATGCATAAAAAAATTACCAAGATTGCTGGCCTAAACTGCCCAGCCAAAAAATATCTTCTGTTGACCCGATCCTTGTCTTTCACCTTCACTATTAGCTTGTGTTTGAGGTGGAAGTGAGCTAAAAAACAAAACAAAAAAGCAAAAATACCCTCAGGAAAGCTTGTTTTCTCTCGCATGTAAATTCTTCATCGACATTTCGTTTAAGCGCTTGTTAAATGTGCTGGAGTGCTGGGCAGGGGAGAAAAGGGAATAAACAGGGAGTAACACCGCTGGCTTTACTTGGTGCTGCAGGAGGCAGCTTGTACAAAACCAACTTCATTTCTTCTTTCTTGTCCCCCCAGCTGGGTAAGATGAGGCTGATCGTGCCCTGCCGAGCCATCACGTGCACCCACCTCCAGTGCTTCGATGCAGCGCTCTACCTTCAAATGAACGAGAAGAAACCCACCTGGACTTGTCCCGTGTGTGATAAGAAAGCCCCATACGACAACCTGATAATCGACGGGTGAGCTGAGCAGGCTTCTTACACAGTCTTTAGCCTGGATAATGTTTTTCTTTTGAGGCTTATCCTCTAATGCTAGCGTATATAGACAAGTTACAGCCTCGAATAACTTAAAAATCTGATTTTTGTTCCCTAAACTGCTTTGATGCCAATCTGGAGAGATTTCTCCCAAAGAACAAGAAGCCTTTGTCAAAATCTTGGCTTCCTTGCAGGCAGCCTCTGCAGAGGCAGTAGTGAGGGAACCTGCTTACTGGGGTTTGAACAGAGCCCTCCTGTGTACATTGAACAGCCCATCATAAAACTAAACTTGCAGGTGATACTGGCACAGATTTTAGAGCAGTGATTCTTCGTACCCCTTTAACCCGTCTCCTGCGCACCATCGGTCCCCTGTCCTTTCTGCCGTCCGTCTGCGTGTATTTATGCGCGAGTCCTTGTAGTGTTTGCTCTCTCCAGCTCGTGCTCTCGCCCGGCAGGTTGTTCATGGAAATCCTGAACTCCTGCACGGACTGTGATGAGATACAGTTCATGGAGGATGGCTCCTGGTGCCCCATGAAGCCGAAGAAGGAGAACCAGGAGATGTGCCAGACATCTGCGTTCAGTGGGATCGAGGGTATGGGAGCTATGGTCACCAACTCTTTTTTTTTTTTGTTTTGGACATCTTTTTTTGCCAAAGCAACCTTTACACTTACAATTTTTACATTTACAAAGCAACATTCGGAGCGTTTCGGATCCCATCTGGGAGCCGGTATTTGGGATCACACTGAAATACCAGGAGCATGACAGGCACTTAGCACACCACTGTGGAGTAAGTGCTAGAAAAAGCAAGAAAAATACAGGTTCCTCTTGAAACTGCAGCATTAATTCCAGGTGGGCTATGGAGACCTGACCCTTAGTGTGGGGATGATGCTTCTGTTCTGGGACGGGGTGTGGATTTGGTACGAGCTGTTGGAAGTCCTGAGTATCTGGCGGGGTTGTAGTGCTCGTAGAGGCAGGGCTGTTTTGTGCGTCTCTATTTCGGCAGCTTAAGCTGACCGCTGGTTTTCCCCCCGCAGCCAGCTCCCTTTACACTGTGAGCTCCGAGGGCAAGAATTCTTCAGAGGGCAAAAAAAAAGTGGAGGTTATTGATCTCACTCTGGACAGCTCGTCGGATGAGGAGGAGCCGCCTGCCAAGAAGCAGTGCCCGGTCTCCAGCGCGGCTCTTCCGACAGCGGCCGGGCCCAAGGGGTAAGGCAGCACAGGAACCCCAACCCCCCCGCTTTGCTGGGCTTTGGCTTCTTTTGCTTCCTGCTCTCTGCTTGCTTCCTTTCCTGAATGCTGATGCCGTCGCAGTAACCAGATCCGCGTCTGCTCTGTCCCTGGGAAGCACTGCTGCCGCTTTCCACACCTGGCCAGGGTGAGGGGACACACCTCTTGGTGGGACAGGGGAGGAGGGGGGGGATTGTTCTTGCCTTAGGTACGGTAGCATCAGGGTTGGGTTTTTTTGCTGATAAACTACGGAGGAATTTTGCCCTCAGCATGCCGTTCTGCTTCTGTTCGTGTTGATTCGGTCTGTATTCTCTTTCAGGGTATTAAGTATTGATCACCAGCCGTCTTCCGTGCTTCGGAGTCCTCCCATGGCAGCTCTCGGCAGCGACTATCTCTCCAACCTCCCCATTCCTGACTACCATCCTTCCTACCAGGTGCCCTCGGAACTTCAAGGTAACAACAAAGACCTGTGGCAGCAGTTACCAAATGCGCACAGTTGTACCAGTTTACCAGACTAAGAAGCTGGCTGCAGCAGCCGGTGCCCTGGCCCTTCTCTTCCACTGAGCTACGGGGGCCTTTGGGTCGCTCACACACGGAGTCTTTCTTGGCCTGGCAGCTACTGCAGATCAGGGCGAGCGGTTCCGAGTGACAGAGTTCACTGGCCCAACAAGGAGAGGGAAGAAGGAAACTAGAGTACCTCCCTCCTGGGGCGTGACTCCGGGGAGACTTCCCTAGGGCCCTGCAGGTGAGAGCTTGACTGACGGAGTAGCTGGAAATCTGGTTGTTAGTTGGAGACCGCAGGTAGGAACGACGCGGGTTTTGGCTGGTCAGCGTGTCCCAGGGCCACCAAGAAATGAGGCTGCGACTTCCTTTCCTGGGCTGTTGTTCCCGGCTGGCAGGGTGTGGTACAGGTTGTGTGTCCTAACCTAGCAGAAGGAAAGAGAGAGGCTCAGGTCCACGACTGCATAGTAAATAATAAACTGTTCCAGGAACCCCCTGGTCTGGGGATGCCCATGTGCTTTACAGCAGTTATTTATGCCTCACTTGCGTTAAAAACCTGGTTTTACTGGCAGGGGGCTGCTGTCCAGAGGGACGAGGTGATGGGCTTGAGTCCGCCTGCCAGGTCAGCAGTAGAGACCTGGAAATACTCTGTCTTGCGTGCAGGTCATGCGTCCCTCGTGCCCGATGTCGTGCATGCAGAGTTGCTGTTTGATGGAGTTAGTTTGGGCCAGACCCTTTTGCAGAGCGGTTTGGAGCATCGCGGTGTCGCCAGCCTGGTCGGGGCGGTGCTGACCCAGCCCTTGGCGGTTTGCTGAGCTTTGCTGGAACTTGGGTTTGGTGCCAGGCCCCACGACAGCTCCAGAGAAGTGAAATTTAATCCGCCCTGTGCCGTTTCGTTGCTGAGGCCACGCGATGAATTACGGAGGGGTTGTAGGAAGAGGGCTGGAGTGTGTGATGGAGTTGGAGCTGACAATACCGGGGTATCCAGTACTTGGAAGCAGTCTGAACCCATCTGCTTCTGCCTCTGCGTTAGCATGGTTTGGCTCCCCTTCCTGCCAGAAGTTTATTTACCATCAAGAGATTTATTTTTTCCCCTTTTTATTTTTCTAGGTCTGGATTTGTTTTCCTTCCTTCAAAGTGAAAATCAGGTAAGTTTCAGGATGGGGTTTTATTTTTTTGTTTGTTTGTTTCATTTTTGGTTTTCTTTTCTCCTTGCCAAATCTGCAGACTGGCAAACACATCCCTCTTCACTCAGCCAACCTTCCTTCTCCTCTTCCTCCTCCTCCTCCTCGTGAGAACTGTTGTAGGACGGCGGTGGGGGTGCCAGCTTTGTGGTTCCACAGGCATTGCCCGACACCGCGGGGAGGTGCCGAATTTGCCTCACTAAGGCAAATTCAGAATTGCCAAGGGCTCAGGGGTGGAAGGATTTTGTTTCTCTGAGGCTGAATCCCCCGCAGACGTAGGAGAGTGATGGCAGAAAGCGGAGGGATTTGGTGGCAGTTGCCAAGAGCCGGTTTGTCCTGTCCACGTGGTGTGGAGGGGGCTCAGTGTAGGGCACGGACCCACCCCCGCGCGGCTTTTCAGGGTGGTCGCTGTAGCCTCCGACGTCTTTCTCTGTGCTGGTCTGTGTTTCTTGCTGCTGCAGCGCGTCTCCCCTGCTGTTGGCACCCCTGCAGCCCACGCTTGCACCGGGTCGTGCTGACAGGAGGCGGTGGGTGCTGATGGTTCAGGGCCAGTCTTGGTAAACTGGTACATTCACCTGGGCAGCTCTGGGAGCCATCCCCGTGCGACCCCTCCTCTCCGCAGGCGCCTGCCCTCTCCCAAGGGCTGCCTGGGACTGGGGTCGGGGTTTTGTGGGCACCGTGAGCTCATCAGGGTTTTTCTTCGCTTGGCAGCATTACGGCCCTTCCGTGATCACCTCCCTGGATGAGCAGGATTCGCTCGGCCATTTCTTCCAGTACAGAGGCACGTCTAGCCACTTCATAAACATGAATCCCCTGGCCCCCGTGATGGCAGGATCTCACAGCGCCGTCAGCCCGGCCAGCAGCCGCATCAGCAGCATCGTCTCCACCAGCACCCTGCGAGAGAGCCACGGACACAACGGCACAGTCAGTAGCACCACGGCGCTCCCGGGCTGCAGGCCAGACATCATTTCCCTGGACTAAGGCCACGCTGCTGGCCGTTATCCCCTCTACCAGGGATGGGAGACAAGGGCGGATTTCCCATAGGATTGGCTGGAAGGACCCGACCAAGAACTGTTCGGTTGTGTCTCTCCTCTCTTTATGGAGGCCACCTCCCCCACCTAGCCAGTGCCCCCAGGCCTTGCACTGGGGGTTTCCAGTCCTCCTCTGTTAGGAAGGATACGTCCCACGGCTGTATCCGTGCTTGCACGTGCTCCCGAGCGCGTTGGGACGTGGGCTGGGGAGCGCCTGTTTCCGAGGGGTAACCAAACCCCCTGACTTTAACGAAGTATTTTAAAACCGGTTTATGTTCTGTAGGATTCCGCTACAGATATCAAAGAGCTGGGGAGGATGATGCGGCCGCCCGCCCTTCCCCGGAGCAGTGGGTCCTGCGCTCGCCCCCCCAGAGCCCCGTGGGCCCTCAGGCGAGGCTGGGGCTGCCTCCGGCTGCCTCCCGATCCCCCCGGGAAGTGATTCCTCATTGCTAACGGAAGGTGGTGGCGGAGGGGGGAGAGGAGGCGCGCGGGGCTGCATTGGAGGATGATGGGGTGAAGTGAGGGACCCGGGAGGAGGCGGTGCGAGTGCCCTGACCACGCTGCTGCCTCCTGCCTGTCCTGCTAGTGACAGCGCTGTCTGGGTTGTAATTACGATGTATTTTTTAAAAAAAAATATGTAGATTTGTTTTCCTCCTTTTAAATATTTCCAGCGCAGACCTGTACAGAGAACAAACAGATGATCTATATTTTCAGTCGCAGCTTTTGTACATAAAAAACTCCAAAGACTTCCCCGTTTCTGTATCTACGCGAGGACTAAATGAAGGTTGCGTCGTCTCTGGGGACGGCGCATCACCCATTGCACAAATTATTTATGTATTTAAACGTATACTTCAGTTTGTAACCTCTACAGCGATGTACCTGCTGCTTTGTGAGTGTCCAGACCGGTTTGCTGCCCGCTGCCAGGCTCATCGCCCAGTTCCTGCAGCGACAGGCACGGGGTGGGGTGGCTCGCGGAGAGAGGAATCACATGTAGCAATTTTTTTAGCACCTTTTTTTAACTGCTCCTTCCCTGAAATTCAGAGCAGCGGCCGTGCCGGTGGGTCGGGACGGGGAGCAGTGCACAGTATTCCGCTTGGATGATTTCCTATTTCTTGTATCGTAACCGCAGTAAATATTTCAATGCAATAAAAAGTGTTAAATCCTGAGGATCTGCCGAGTGCTGCGGTGCCCGGGCAGGTGGAGCTGGTCCTGTTGAGCAGGAGCCCAACCGCTGCCGCTGCTGCGGGGTGAAGAGCCAGGAGCTGGGGGCACCCAAGAGAGCGCGGGGATCTTGGCCCTGCGTCACCTGCGCTCCCACCCCCC
>VYXH01012384.1:22455-43288 GCA_013397275.1 Burhinus bistriatus | reverse complement strand
CGAAGCAGGGCTGCCCTGCAAAGCCTCGGAGGCTGCTGTGGTACCCCCAAACTTTCCTGAACCCTGCAGGGAAGGGGTGACCTCAGAATCCCACAGGGAAGGGGTGTTTGTCCAGAAACCCAGTGTTTAGGGGTGACACCCCACCACCACCCCCTCAGGCCCTGCAGAAAAGAGTGAGCTCCCAAATCCTGCAGAACCTTGTGGGGGCAAGGCCCCCCCCCCCAACCCTGCTGACTGGGGAGAGTGGTGTGTCATACCCCCCCAAAAAACTCTGAGGACAGGCTGACTCGCACACCAACATCCGTAGGGCTGTAGGAGAGGATGAGTCCTCTCACCCTTTTGGGAAGCGCTGTTGTCCCTGCAGAAGGCTGCAGAGAGCAGCTGGGGGGGGGCTGTATGTGGCCCCCTCCTAGGGGTGACCCCCTAAACGAGCCTGCGAGGGGTTCTTCATCGCTGCTGTCCCTCTGGGTGAGGGGACCCCCAACTTGGTGGGACTGAGTCCCGCGTATTTGGGGAGCCCAACACCCCCAGCCCCAAAGCGGGGAGCAGGGAGGTGACAAATCCCCGTGGTCCCTCAGCAAAGCAGCTCAAAGTGGGTCTGGGCTGGTGTGACTAACATTTTCCCCCCTTGTTTTGGGGGTTTCAAGGATGGAAGGTTTGGCTCGTGATTGCTGAGGTTGGGGTACATTTTGGGGGGGCAGGACTGGGCTGATGCTCTTCTTCCCTATGGCAGCGGGTATAATCCCAGTGCCCAGGCTGGGAAGGGGTTGGGGTGGGACTCAGGGATGCAGACAGGGCTGGCGTGTGGGGCAGCAGGAGGAGGAGGTGAACCGGGCGGCCACCTTCATCCAGCTGCCTGTGTCCTTCCCTGGCTGAGCAGCGTGGGATGGCAGGGAGACGTCTCAGCTGCTGTTATCCATGGGCTGCGTCTACATCCAAGTCCGATTCACGAGCTGTCCTTGCTCTGCTGCTGGTCGGGGACCACATCTCCTGTCACCTGCAGGCACTCCAGGGTCTGCAGGCAGGGTGTTATCAGCTGCATTAACCCGAAAAAGTTCATTTCTGAGCTGTGAGTTGTGGATTTTCTCTGCTCTTTTAGTGTCCAGGGCTGTTGGAGCCCTCCCTGTCCTTCCCTGTCACCAAGACAGGAGCAAGGCTGCATGCAGACCCCTCAGGCGCTGAGCCCCCTTCCCTGATTTCTGTAAAATCCGGGCAAATGCGACCCCTCAGCAGCAAGAGCAGGGCACGCAGGCTCCAAAAGCGCTTGCACCTGGTGTGGGTGAGGGCCCCGGCACAGCCTCCAGCGGGGGCTTCTGGAGGCAGGAGCAGCCCCCTGAGGTTTATCCTTGTCTGACGGGATGGAAGTCGGATATCTGCATCCTGATCCATCCCAACTCCTCTTCTCTGGAGCTGGTAGCTTCACCTTCGGGTGCTTCTCTTCCCTCCTGTCTCCCAAATTTTGCTCCGCTCTCTTTTTACACCATTTCCCTCTGTTGCTGACTTCAGCACTTTAGCCTCCAGTATACAAAATTTTGTTAAAAGAATTACTGTCCAAAACCTGCTCAAACCCCATCCGTCCCCAAGACTGAGCCTTTCCTGGTGCCTCAGTAATCTTTCTTGTTTGTCCTGGGAGTAAAACTCCAGGCCTGCTCCATGAAACACCTTTACATCAAACCTCCCCTGATTTTTCCTTTGCTCGGATCCGGCGTGCCGCGAACAGTTTCCTTCACTTCTATATCGGGAGCCCAGGCGGACCGAAGTCCCTTCTGCTTTGCGTGGGCATTAAAGAGGTCGCTGCATCCTCTGTCTGCAGGATGGCTTGCCCGGCTCTCCTGGCGTGTCTTGCTCCAGTTTCTATTTCAAGAGCACCCAGAAACCCAGCTCAGGGTTGAGGCCTCGGTGGAGGCCGTTATTTTGCCCGTCCCGCTGGGATCCGCTCTCGTTCCCCTTTGGAAACGGCTGGATTTCGGTAGGGATAAGCAACGTAGAGCTTTTGGTGGGTCTAGAAATGCAGATTGTTACAGTCTGGGTGTTAAAACGTCTATTTCGAGCTTGTGCCTGCTGAGGTAATGAATCGTTTTGCTCTTTTGAGATCTCCAGTCGTCTTCTGGCCTGGCCCCGGGGTGGGTACGGGGACAGACAGGTTCCTGGTGACCTGCTGGGCACCGTCAGTTGTCCCCAAACCTGTTCCTTCCCATCATCCCTTTGAAGGAAGACCTAGCCAGAACTTCCTTACGCCCTTCCCCAGCCAGCTGGCTTGACTGGGAGAGGCTTTTGCAATCTTTACTCGGTGCCCAGACATGCTTTGAGGAGCGTGGCCGCTGCCTTGGGTCTCCCCGTGGCTTGGGGACAGTTGGTGTAGGGGTGTCGCCTGAACCCCTGACTGTGGGGAGGACCTGGCCACGGGGCTGCTCCGCCTACGCTTGCAATGGGGTGACCTTGGGAGCTGCTTTTGCTGCTTCCCTTTGGTCTGTCCTCAGAGGGTCCCCTCGTCCCTCCCGGCTGCGTGGCCGTCACCCTGCCTTGCAGGAGGAGCACAGGCTGTGTGCACCCCAGTCTGACCCAGCACTGATTTTTCTGGGGCCGGTAACTCCGTGCCTCAGTTTACCTCCAGCAGAGCAATTACTAGCTCTGTGGGGGAGGATCTACAAAACTAAAAGTGATAAATTAGGAGAAGCTGGACCCGTTTGCCGGGACTAGGACACGGTCCCGCGCCCCCGACCTCTTTTTCTCTCACCCCAGACAAGTAACTTTTCTCCCTGTCTTTGCAAAAACAAAACAAATGCTGAGCACACTAGTTTGGTTTTTTTAACTGCTTTCACCAGGATAATGGCAACCTAAACTAAAACCTCGGCTGCAGATCGTTCATCTGTCCGGGAGGTTTTTCTTTGTACCGACCCCCTCTGAGTAAGAGGATCTGCTCATCAGGCAAGATTTAGCAGTGCAGGGCCACTACCTCCTTCCAGAGCGGGCACGCAACTGCCGCGGTGTCCATTGCCGGGACCTGCCGAGGGCTCCCAGCAGATCAGTTTTAGCAGTTGTCCTCGGTAGAGCTGCTGCGTTCTCTCGCTTCAGCAGTGACCTGGCACCTCCCAGAGGGTGGGCCGAGGTGGTGTAGACTTCGATCCCTGCCCCCACACCCTGAAATGTGGGTGCCCTGAGCAGGGACAGCACCTTGACAGGTCACCTCTGGCACTTTCGGGGTGGTTGGGGGCTGCCTACCTGTTGGCAGGAGCCTGTAGTGTTAATGGGAGGTTGCGTTGGGTCTTTGACGGGCTTGCGTTGGGTTGGGATGGGTTGGAATGGGTCTTTGACGGGCTTGCTTTGGGTTGCTTGCTGCCCGAGCAGCCGGATTGCAGCCCTGGTTTGATGCTGAGAAGCCGGCTGATGTTTAACGATATCCCCTGCTGGCTATTTCAATTTGCTGTGTGCAGCCAACGCTTGTCCTGACGGGGCTGCAGCCCTGCGGATCTGTTTTTATTTTAAAGCGGGGAGGAAAAACCTGAGAAAGAGAGAACGCATGGCTGGATGAGAGGCAAAGCTGAGCAGGGATTTCAGCTCCTGCAGTGCCAACTGCTGCCATGTGCTTGTTTTGGCCCCGTGCTGCCCTCTCCGGAGGTGATGGGAGGAGGCTGGAGCGATCCCCCTGCTCGTCCCTGCCGTGGCCGGCTGGTTTCATCCGTGCTAGGCTCCTGTCCCCGCCGAAATATCCCGACCCCTTTGCTGGTGTGAAGCTGGGCGATCTCAGCTGGGAGTGAGCCAGGAGAGGAGCTGTTCTCACTTCACGTTCCCTTACCCTTGAAGAGCTCTGAGTGAACGCCGAGGATGACAGACTGTCCACCCGGTGCCACACACGGTTAAAAGCTGCCACCCGGCTGTCCGGCATTTCGGTGATGGAGTTTCCCTTGTGCTCGGCGCGGCACAGCTCAAAGAAACGCCTGAATTGGCTGATGAACCATGTGGCAATGCTGAAACGGAGTCAAGGTTGGGATACGATAGTCCCCGTCTGTAACACTGGTGACAACGTGATTAATATTTATAGCGAAGGTGCGTCTGCGTCTCTCCGAAGGCTCTGTCCTTGCTCCGGGGGGAAGAAGCAGCAGCAAGTTCTGAGGTCAGGTCCCGGGGCAGAGGAGACGGCGCATGGCTTTGTACGGGAGCGAGCAGGTAAGCGGGGTGTTGTCCCACAGCGTTTGATGTCCCCTGCTGTCTGGTGTGACAGCTGCCTCATCTTTTCTTGGCAAAATAGTTTTTTAAAAAAAAAACCTACAAGTTTGGGGTTTTTTTCCATAAAATTATCTGCCTTGTGTCACTTGAGCACTGGATCTTCTTTCTGAGAGGGACTAGGGAAGGGATTAGGGACAAGGTGGTGGCAAACGAGGGGTTACTGAGCAATCTTTCTTCTAGACCTCCCTGTGCTGAAGCATCTCGTGAGCTGGAGACTGTGCCTGCGCGGTTCGGTTTGAGAATCACAATCCTCCAAGAATTCGTCTAGTGACTTTTTGAAGACACTTTATGTTTCTGGCTTCCTGACACCCTCTGGCCACAGCATCCACAGCTGATGTGTAGCGTGAGGAAAGTCCTCAGTTGGTAAAAATACGTGTCGAGGTGATAAGCTGCCTCGAGGATTGGGGTCCTGGGAAGAAGCTGTTGAGCTCCGAGGGTGAGAGACGTGGTCCTGGCTCTTGTCCAGTGTGATGGGAGAGCCGAACAGCAGATCTCAGGAGCTTACGAGTGCTCCAGCATCCCGCCGGGGGAGGAGATGCCATGGAGGTTATTTTGCTGCTGCTTCTTGACGTGAGAATGCAAGAGCCATCTTTTCCTAACTGAGATTTAAGACATGTGAGGCTCAACCTTTCTGTGAGCTGCAAATTCATTGTGTGGCTCTGAAGTGCTGAATTAGGGTCAGTTCTCTGAGTCGTTCTCTTTTTACCCATGTCATATATAAACCATATACTGTAATGCAAGGAGCAGCTGCCCCTTGGGTGAAGCCAATTTGGACAGAAGAGAGTGATGTTGCCCTGTACTTAAAGACGAGGAGTAAATATCATTGCAGCTGTGGGGATTACAGGAGGGATATTTAATTCAGGGAAGACAGATGAGTCAACACAAGCCCGGGCTGGTGGAGCTGAGTTACCCTGCCCACAGCTGCCTGGTGAAGAGAGGGGAAGGTAGTTGAGTTACATCCAGGGTTAGAGCTGTGGGATGGGCTTGTGGCCATTGACGGGAAGACAAGCGACCAAAGTAGAAGTGTGCACAGCTGCTGGATGGAGCAAGAGTTGGGAAAACCTTCTCAGCTTGCCTTATTCTCTCTCCTTCATCGCAATCTGTGCCTTGCTGGTCAGAGAGCTTGCTTTGATATCTCCTCTCCAAGTTGCCAGTGCCTGGACTAGCCAGGAGAACACGAGAAGGGGATGGTTTGAGTCCTACCTTGCGGGTCAGGGTGATAAAGTAACGCCGGGCCCTCGGCTGTGGTGGCTGAGAGCAGCTTGGGTTTGGTGCCTCAGCCGGAAAGATGCTGACGGTGCTGGAAGCGCCGTGACGGAGGGCTGAGCTGGCAGGACAGGCTGGGCTGCGGAAGGGAGATGCTGTGCAACAGTGGTCTCATTGGTATGGCACGGGACGCGTGGCATTTGGGCACCGTAGTGTCCCCTGAGCGGGATGTGGCACTGATGGGGGGAGTTGGTGGTTCCTGGCTTGCTGTGCGTGCAGGTGGGATGATGAAGAGGGCAAAGGCGTGAGCGGTGCCTCTGCCAGAGCCTGGCTGTGTGCCTTGTTTCGCCTGCTCAGCCCGAGAACCCAAACCGCACTGTAGATGGATGAAGGCAACCTGCACATCGCTTTTCCTGGCGCTTTGTAGCCTTTAAATTCAGTTCTCTGTGGGCACCTCAAAACTTGGACCAGTTTGCTGCCACGCAGCTTCCCTTGCTTCTTAATTGGAGTTGCATTTGCATCTTTCCTTCTGTTTTGGGGGTGAAGGGGGGCTTGGGGACCACCTGGCTGTATGGACCCACAAACCAGAGGCTGAAACACCACCGAGTCCATCGCTTCTGCCCCAAGGTAGGATCAAGTCTAGCAACATCGCTCCTGGCAGACGTGCTTAGGCTAGACGTGTATGTGCCACCCAGTTCTGGCTGCTTAGGAAATCAGCTGGCTGCTTTCCTCTAGCTAACGAGCGCATGTCTCTTGTGAGCAGGGCGCAGCGAGCTCCTGTCGGGCAGAGCCGCAGGCAGCGAGGGCTCCTGGTGGAATTTTCTTTTATTTTCCTTCTGGGAAGCACAGACCATCAGGCTGAAGGCGAGTGGGAGCGATAGGATGCTGTCATTCCTCCCTGGAAAGTCTTTTTCGTTGTGCTGTGGCTGGATCCTGCTTGGGGAACGAGGTCCCTGTGCTCACCAAAATGGTCACAGTGGCAATTTTTGGGATGTGGGGCACCCATCCCCTGCAGGCAGGAGACTCCAGCAGAGACCGGGGCTGCCCGGTGCATCCCTAAACCTCTTGCAGAAAGCAGGGAGGTAAGACGAAGGGCTTGTGCCGCTCCGTGCATGCGGTGGCTCTGCAGTATCCCACCCACCTCCCGACGTCTGTTCTGGTTTCCCTTCTCCCTCCCCCCTGTTGCTATTTATCCCAAATGCCATTTTTATCTCTCTTCATGCTCTGACTATACATTCGAGCTTCTGGGCAAGATACTGGTAATTTCCATACAGATTATAACATAAAAAGAAACATTCAAAAGCTTCCAGAAATGCATCAGACCTGCAGTGTCCCCGATGGCGCGGCCTGCTGCTAAGTTTAGAAAAAAAAATATCTTTCTAACATGGTCGTTTTGACAGGGAAAATGCTGGAAATGAATTAAGTGAAGGATTTTTAGACAGCGCAGAACATCCACCTGCTCTGAAGCCTGGTGGTATGGTATGAAATGAGATGGTATAGTACAAAATGAGCTTTTTGACCCCAGTATTTTAGTGCCTAGCTTTTGATTCGGTACGTATTCATTACTTTTAAGAAATGCCAGGCATTCACTGCTCCTCGCTTCTAGTTTGCACTTGAGACCCAACCTCTCTGAGAGTACTCTGCGTTTCGCAGAGCCTTTCCCAAAAAAAGAGCTCTTTTTCTCTTTTTCCCTGTATTGTAACTTTTGTTCAGAGGTGGGTCCGTGCCGCACCCCCCCCCGCCTTCCCGGCCACGCAGCCGGACTTGCTCTTCGCGGTGGCATTTAGCCCCGCAATTTGCTCCTACGCAGAACCGAGCAACGCACGTCCCTTTTTCAAACCCGTGCATCTATTCTCCTTAGCCTTGCAATTCACGGATGCAAAGCCGAAAGCCCCAGACAGATTTCCCCCCCTCCCGCCCCTTTTTTTAAGAGCTCATCACCATCAATTCCCATTATACTCAAGGCTGGAGCTCTTTTGAAAATATACCGCATGTTCGGCTGCCTAAATGGGCCTTTGTGAAAACCTGTGCTCGACCTCTCCCGTTGCAGGCTGGGGTGTCACGAAGGTTTTGGGAGCGAAGCTGCTGTGGGCAGCCCCCCACCGCACTCTTCTCCATCCCTGAAGCCGCTCCAGCTGGCAAGCGAGGTGCCCCTGTGTAAGCACAGCACCTGATAAATATTGCCAGCTAGTGCTTTGCCGCAGGGGAAAAAAAGCAAAATGAGATTAATTGAGGTGTCTAGAGGGCTTATGTGCCGTTCCCGGGGAAATCCAGATTCAGTGGGAAAATGATACGGAGCTGTATGGTGACAGGGGACAGGGAAGGTGAAGCTTGCATTTCATGAAAGCGAAAAAAAGACGTGGGTGAATTTGGAGCTGGCTCCGCAAAGGCGTTGTGTTACAGGGCTGGGAGATGTTTCACCTGCGCCCCAGCTCTCGTAATGCTGCGCCGGGAATTCGATCAGTCCTCGAGCTCGGCAGGGCGTTGGGAGTTCAGAGGAGGAGCTGGGCTGTATGGAGCAACTGGTGTGCCGCTGGCTTGGGTGGTTTCTTATCTGTCTTCTTCCTTGTCAGGCTCCAGGTCTAGGTAGCAGGATTTGACACCGAGGGCTCGAGGCTGTGGTTCACGGGACGCCGGCAGGGTTTTTATCTCTGGTCTGGGAAGCGTGAGTAAAGAAAGCAAGCCTCTTATCAGGAGGCTTTATTTTTGGATAGAGACCCCACAAATTACGGGTTGGAAAATGACTACCCAGAGCGTGACTTTTGGGAGCGCTCCGTCTCCTGCTGCCCTGCAGCGGGATGGGCTGGGGAGGGACGATCTGGAGGTGCTTTTTGGTTTTGGCAATGTTTTGCCCTAAATTGAAGCAGATCCACAGCTCTGGGACAGAACGAGAGCTCTTGCAATGAAAACAGAGAAAACTTTTCTCCTCTAAAGAAGTCTTCCCCACTGCTCCTAAAAGCTCCAGCTGCCTCCGCCATTCCCTGTGAGCAGCTCTTCCGTTCACCGGTGCTGAACCCAGGATTGCTGCGTGGTCGTGCAGCTGGATCTGCCCTTCTCTCGGGTGAAGGATGGCGAGGATGCTCTTTTTTTGGGGAGCAGTCCTTTTGTTTCTTCTGGTGGATAAACAGCTGGCTAACTGAGTGTTGCTGTGCCGATGTCGTGAGGATGGAGCCCTTCTTCCCTTTCCCCTTCCCTGGCTGCTCTTCCCTGTGTCCATGTTTGCCCCTGGGCAAGGGTGTCTCTGCTTGGTAACCCCATGAGGGGTGAGGAACCGCAGGGGAGATGTGAATTTTTCTCCCTTGGTTGGTTTTCAGGAGGGCTGGAGGCTGGATAACAGCTTTTCCCCACCCTTTACGCAGATCCTGCACTTCTGCAGCCACCAGGTGGGCATGGGCATGAGCCACGGGAGGTTTTGCCTCTCCTTATGGATAGGGAGGTGGATGGGGGAGTGTCCGTAGGGTCCTGAGTTCAGGGGACTGCTGCAAGGTGGACCCAGAGGTGCCCCTTTCCATGCCCCATGCTCTGCCTGTGCATGTCTGTCTGTCCGTCTGCCCAGCCTGGCTTCTTACTGTCTTTCCCTGCAGCAGATCGTGCTCTGGTGACCCTAGCAGCATATTCCAGAGCAGGGAAGCCTTTGGATTATCCAGTTCTCTCTCTCCCGTCCTTAAAAGCTTTGGAGCCACAGAGCAAGCCCATCCGCTTCCATCCTGCTTTACTGGTGACCAGCACCTTGCTACTGCTCTGGCAGCACCTTGGCTGGCAGGGCAGGCTCGGAGGGAGCTGGCGGTGGGAAAGGTGCATGTCTGAGCCTTTTGGATTGGGATTTTGTGGCCTTGGCAGAAGCTGGTTTTTATCCAGGTGAAGTGGCAGGGAAAGCAGCCCTGGGGCTGTGTGTTCCCTTCTCTGCAGCCCAAATCATTCACTCGGTAAAGGGCTAGCGTGCTCGGTGGGAGGACAGAGCAGCGGGCAGAGGTGGTATCGATGGTCAATAGCTGGTGAGCCTGGCTTACATATGGAGTGCCCGTTTATGAAAATGGTTTGGCGGAAAAAAAAGGTGAAAAATATTTGTTTTCTAACTTTGATTGCAGAGCATCTCTGTTAAGTTCCCTGCCATAGCTGTCTTCCCCGCGGTGCAAGCGGCAGCAAATCCAGCTCCACCGTGGAGCTGCATTACCAGCAGCTCGTCAGCTTTCTGACACCGGTTTAATTGAAGCGACTTGCTTTCTGTCACCGGGGCTGGGAACTGGCCTTGTCCTGGTGCTTTGCAGCAGGCTTGTAAATGGCTCTTTTCTTAACTATCATTATCTGGACAGGTGTGAGGCTGTTCGTGTGTTGGGTGTTTTAATTTATTTTAATTTGGTCTGCCACTAACTTTGTGTGGTCTCGATAAGGGCGTTTTTCTGTTCCGCAGTTGTCAGTCGAGGTTACTAATATCTGCTGTAACCACTGGGCTTTGAAATCCTCTCAATGAAACCGAAACTCTGGTCTTCCAGGGTGCCTTTACAGGGAGGTGGAGCTCAGGAATCCACGTTGCACTCCTGGCGTGTCACTTTTTGAGCTCTCTCTTTTTCCTGAAATTGCAAGCTAAGTGCTTGGTGGCTAAACCCAGTTTCCTCCTATTTTAGGACAAGAGGAAACGGCCTCAAGTTGCGCCAGGGGAGGTTTAGATTGGATGTTAGGAAAATATTTCTTCACGGAAAGGGTTGTCAAGCAGTGGGACGGGCTGCCCAGGGAAGTGGTGGAATCACCATCCCTGGAGGTGTTTAAAAGCCGGGCAGAGGTGGTGCTGAGGGACATGGGTCAGTGGTGGCTTTGGCAGTGTTAGGCTGATGGTTGGACTCGATGATCTTAAAGGTCCCTTCCAACCTAGACGGTTCTGTGATTCTGTGATTCCTCTGTCTTTACAGGAGTACACTTGCCCAAGATGTGAGTCGGGCTTTATTGAAGAAGTCACAGATGATTCCAGGTAACGTACCCATCGATGCACCACTTGTTTTACCACATGCTTACATCTCTTCTGGGTTTGTAAGATGCCTGGTGTAAAGCTTCTAAAAACTGTGGACAAGGATAAAATAAGGAATGCCAAAGAAAAGCTTATATATTACTGTGAATTTGGACTTAATACCAGATGAGACTGAAGATACAAGTGGCCATCGGTCTCGTGCTAGAGCCATGTGGAGGGGTTTGGGAAAGGCTTCCAAGAAGGTGGGAGTTGAGAATTAAGGCTGTACAAGGTCCCGTGAACAAAAGCGCTTACAGGTTTTTGAGGCCTATTTCTTTGGTCTATTAGAGTGAAAAGCACTATTTTTTAGGAATCAACCTTGAATCTCAGTGGCTCACAGGACCTTTTTGCCTCTGTTGGCCCCAGCTCAGTCTCCTGACTGCTGCTCCAGTCTCACAGCTCAGGCCAAGAGAGAAATACATACCTTTTCTCTCTAGGGTGTGGTTGTTGGTCACCCAGCAGAACACGCTGCCAGCAAATTAGGGATCCAAAATGATGCCTGTTCAGTGCTTACTATATTTGGTTTTGAGTAATTGCTGAGAAAACTGCTTTATTTGGGTTGGGGGTAGGCAAGGCGAAAGGGCACCAGTGGTTACGTGGATCTTTGCTATCTGAGACTTGCCGCAGCAGGAATTTGCGGATGGGGAGAGGACTTAATGTCACACTACGTCCTCTTCTTAAATATAAGTGTATACCTGTCACTTAAGGCAAGACTGGAGGGGTCCTGTGGGGCACTTAACACACGACCCCATTTGCAGAATGCTCCACCTCAAATGTCTCCTCTTAGGAGGCTCTTCCAGGGTCTGGATAGTTAGAAAGCAGGTTTCTTCCAGGGTCAGGTTGTGCCTAGTGTACTGGCACGTAAACAAGCCTTTTACCTTTAATAGTCCTTTTCTGTCCCTAGGAATTACTCCGCTGTGTTCACACAGGCAGGCTCGGTTTGCTCATCCCTTTCTCTCTCAGACCACACGGGGACTGTCTTGCTCGTCTAAGCTCCCGTCTGTATTTAACCCCGGAAGGGGGGCTGGTTTCTGGCAGGGTGACCTGCTCTCACTCGCCTGTTTTCCTTCAGTTTTCTAGATGGCAGCGGCATAGACGACGGCCCATCCACACAGTTTGCAGAGGTGAGTTTTCCTGTCTTGCTTTTGTTTTTTTTAAACTAGACACGAAGAGGTTTTCAGTCTCGGCTCCAAGTGCAGCACGTGAAGGCATCTTCACTTGCTGCCTTGTAAAAAGGACAGCTGATCTTCTGAAGAGTTTTCAGGAACTTGGCAGATTTTGAGGAGACTGTTGACACTGCCAGAAGTTTGCTCACTGGGCAGGGCAGGAAAAGAAGGATGGTAGAAAGACACCCTGGCCCCTGGTGCTGGCAGATGCCAGGACGTGTGTCGGTGATGCTCAGCCTGCCAGGGAGGGTGTTGCCTGACTGCCCTTTCCTCCCTGCTCATTGCTGCTCTGAGTTTTACCAGAACTGCAACTGTCTAAAAAGTCCAAACTCATAATAAAGTCCGTGTCTTGTAATTTGGTTCCGTGGATCTCAGAGCAGGGGCTGTTGGGCAGCAAGTGCTGGAAGCGTCTTTTCTTACCCCATTACCTAAAGTCTCAAACAGCCGGGCACGTGCCGACAGCCTGAGTCGAGCTCCACGAATACTCATCCTGAACTCGTGCTGTGGCCTCTCCTGAGTCACCCTGGGCTTGTGGCTGCGGCGGCAGCTCCTCTTCCAGACCCCCGGGGAAGGAAGGGTGCCTTTAAACTCTGATTGCAGGCTCCATTCCTCAGGGCTCTATTTCCCTTCAGAAGTTCAGCTGAGCTGTGTAAAACAGATGGGAATAAAATTTCTACGTGTCTCCTCTGCCAGCAGGCCTTGCTCAGAGATCAGTTTATTTGTTTGCTCGGTTATTGAGGAGTTTTACCCATTCCTTGGTCCTGCCAGGAGAGCTCCCCGATGTCTTCAGTCGTAGCTCCTTGGCCAGGGTTATCCCCGGGTAGATTTGGGGGGCTGTGTTGTTGCTGAGCCCTCCTTCGCGTGCTGCAGCAAAGCCACTGGGTTCAGTGCCAGAAACAGGGTCACCAAATAGCTGAAATTCCACGACAGCTTTGTGTTTCGGATCTGGATCCCTCCTGTTTGCTTCCACGTTCCCCGCGTACGGCTGGTTTGCCTCTCCTCCCCTCCTCTTCAGCTGGATCCATTTATCTCCTGAACAAAACTGTGGTCTTTTTATCGCTTCTCCCCAGCACTGTATCCCAGAAATGCCCCTGTTTAAGCGAGATAAAGTGATCTCGTCTTACGGCCCACGTGACGGTTTACAAAGAGCTTTGGGATGCCTCTGCACGAAAGGCGCTATGTAAATTTAAATGGCTTTTAGGATTAATAATAAATGAAAGTCTTCTCTCAGCAGTGTGGCTGCAGGCAGGGAGAGCTGTATCTTGATCATAACCAGCAGGAGAACAAGCAAAGCTCTCATCTGCAGGGTATTAATTCAGAGAACAGGTCATAAACTTGACTTCTCCCTTTCCTCCAATACCAGATTGAACCAGGCAACGTAAGAGACTTGTAAAGTGAGCTAATTTGGTGTGAAATGGAAATTAAGCCACTCTGATCATGTCATAACGCATGATGAGAGTCTAGTACAAATAAGAAAAGAACAGCCCTCATGTTATGCCCTGTAGCAGTTAATTCCCGCAGTACATCCAAGGGTACTTCTCCTTTGAATGTCACTTTTGCAGCACGGAGCCTGGCCCGGGCGTATCGAGCATGAGCAGCAGCTTGCTCCCATGTGGCACAGGGAGGGTTTCTTGTCTGATGCTCCTTGGTTTGTTGTGTCCTCCAAATTTTTTTTCCGTAAACCCACGTCATAAATCTTCAGTGCCCTCCTCAGCTGTTACTTTAAGCCATGAGTGGTCTGAATTGCAAAAGGAATAAAACCAAATGGGTTTTGCAGGTGAAGGTGGCCGAGGGGGCTCTTGGCTCTGAGCTGTGGCTTGGGATGAGAGTGCCTTGCTCTGGGTTCCTGGGTGTTTTCTTCCACCCGGTGGTTTCTCTGCAGGCTGGCAGCCTGCAGCGGGGAGTATAGCCAGGAGCACTGCAGAAATCCATTGATGACCCCCAGCAGCTCTTGATTTGTGTCCCTGCTCCCCCTCGGAAAGGCTCAGGGCTGGCAATTTGGCTTGGTCAAGGAGCAGGTGGGGTTTTTCCACCACCAGCAGCAGGTAGGTGTACTGCAGGGCCAGGAGACGGCTTTACTTGTGTGCACGGGCCCCACAAAAGTGTTAGATATACAAGACCTTTCATTGTCGGCCATTTCATGCTGCTCTGTCCTGCCGTGTCGGGTACGTTGAACTGGGGGACAACAACCAGGGACACGAACCCTCCTTCTTGGGGCTGTGCTTCGGTTCTTTCGGCCACATCTATTTGCCACCTGTGGCTGTGAGGACCCAGAGCACTCAGTGAGCCCATGGATCTGGGGACCTGGGTGTCCAGCGTTCTCTCTCCTCAAATTCCAGCCCTTGGAGAGAAACCAGCCCTTGCAGCACCCTGGTGTGGCTTAACAAAATAGATGTTGTTGGGATCTGTACATAGCAGGAAAGAGCCGACGTGTTGGTCTTCCCGGGGGTAGTACATCTGATTAACTTGGGCTATAATTAAGCGTTTTTGCCAGACTTTTCCGGGAGCCATGGTAACCATAGGAATTTGCTCAATTGCTTCTGTCGAGGTGGACTTCCCTGCCTCCATGTCGGCAGCAGAGTCACCGGGATTAGTGATGGAGCTGTGTGTGGTTTGTGTCTCCCCTTTTCTCCCCCCAGCTTTGGGACCATTTGGACCACACAATGTTCTTTCCTGACTTCAGACCCTTTCTGAGTAGCAGCTCACTGGATCAAGACAGCAGGGACAACGAGAGGGGCCACCAAGCCCACGCTGACCTCTGGGGACCAAGCCGACCCCCGCGATTGCCCATGACGCGGAGGTACAGATCCCGGGGCAGCTCGCGCCCCGACAGGTCTCCTGCTATTGAAGGGTAAGTGCCTAAATTACCCCCTGGAAATGTTTCCCTCCCTCATCAGTGGAAAAATATGGGATGTTGGGGAGAAACCTGATGAAATGGGATCCTGGCACTTATGGTAGGTGACCCTCGGAGCCAGAAACAGCAGGTTTTCACATCGGATGCTCTGCCCTTTGTCCCCCTCGGCACGAATCAAAGCTGCGTGGTGGGAAAGGTGGGTTTTGCCTGTAACTGTGCCAGCCCTCACCACAGGGAAACGAGTCAGTGCTTGGGAAACTCAGTCATTTCCTCTCCCAGCCCTCCCACACTCTGATGAGTTAGCATCCCTCTCCCTTCGTGCTGTGCCTCTGTCTCGGGGCTCGCCCTTCTGCACAGGGATTTACCGAGATGTGAGTCTTGCAACAAGGTGGCTACGATCGATCGGAGCAGTATTTCGTGTTTTGCTGCCCATTCTTGCTAAACTGTTGCTACTGCCCTGTATTTGTTTGCTCAACTTGTTCTTTTTTTTTTTTTTTTCCCCCCTCCCTTTCCATTCCTCCTTCTTTAGAATAATACAGCAGATCTTTGCAGGGTTTTTTGCAAACTCAGCGATTCCTGGCTCACAACACCCTTTTTCCTGGTGAGTAGCAAGCGTGGTTTAGACCGTGGCTTTGGTCACGGCTGTCCACACCAGTGAACAGCCGTGGTCTGGTGCCTGGGAGCTCCGTCTCCCCAGTGGGGCTTTCTCTGGGAGGATCATATAAACCTCGGGGCTGGTTTAGGGTGAGTGAAGTGGCTTCCTTGACTCTTTGCTCCCGTCTGTAGGAGTGGGATGCTGCACTCGAATCCTGGGGACTATGCGTGGGGACAGAGCGGCCTTGATGCTATTGTCACCCAGGTAAGACCTACATGTGTACCTGGGTGGAGAGAGAGTCCCAAGTTGGCTGGCCCCGGCTTTGATCTGCACCTATAAGTTTTTGTGCTCCTCTCTGCTCCGTCCCACTGCTGGAGACGAGCCCTGGGTTTTGGATGAGGACTTGGAACAGACCGTCGGCGTCTGGCACGGTGGCTGCTTGTGCCCTGCCTCTTCAGAGGGTCTAGGAGCAGGGTTCGGACCTTATTCCTGCGGAAATAGAGTATCTTAGTTCACCTCCTTGTCAGCCCACGTATGGTGCGAGGCTTGCAGGTGCCTTGCAACAGGCTCAGCAGAGGCCAAAGATTAAAATCCCCAGCGTCAGCCCCGGATCTCTCGCCAAATTCAGCAATTTGCAGCCATGAGCCATTTCCCCCTGTGGTTTGTGGAGGGATGAGCTGAGTCCGTTCCTGTTCCCTGGAAGCATTGTCTGGCTCCTTTGAGGATCGGGGGTGTCCAGCCTCCATCCACAAACAGCCTCTTACAGGGCGTTGGCATCGCTGGGATGGGAAGAGCAGACGAATGCTTTACTGAGAGCTAATTTGGCTGCTGTTGTCGTGCTGACACCTCCCGAAAGCGCCTGGCGAAGCCATCTGCTGCCATTCATAAGTGGCCCCCGGCTTCCCGGGCTGCATCACACGCCCGTCTCACCCGCCTTACTCACCGCTTCCCAAAATGAGTCTGCAGCCCACATGGCTACTCGGAGACAGCACCTTCCTCCCACCCCACACCCAGCAGAGCGGAGCAAGCCCCGGCAAGCGCAATGCGATGGAGTTGGTGTCACAGTTCGGATTTGGACTGGATACGCGGCTGTGTTCGGTTCCTTGCTGGGTCTGGAGCAACAGCCCGCCCATCCCAGAGTTTCCTGTCATCCCAGGCATCTTAATGTGTCCTTTAAAGTGAAATGAGGCTCCTACAAATGCTTGTCTGTGCTCTCCCTGCCCGTGCTTGAACCCATTTGAGCTGATTGCTGGGTGAATCTAGGTCTTAACAGTATAAAGTTCCTATGAGTCATGAAACTGTAACACGAGGGAAAAAAGGTGCTGTCAGCACCATCGCTGGAGCTCGAGCTCAGCCCGTGTTAAACGTCAGAGGCTCCACGCAGGAGATACAGACCCGCAGGAGCACAGGCTTTGGCACGGCTGCTCCTTGGCTTGGTGGCGGTACTCGGCTAAAGCAGCTTCGCTTTATAGCCCTGGGAGATCGCCCCGTTCCTCCTAACACCCTGATCAAGTCTTGGAAGAGGCAGAAGGTGCTCCATCTCCCTCGTTTCTGCAGTACGAGGTTCTTCTCTTCTCAGAACATCTCTTCTGACTCCCTTTCAGTTCAAAATCCTCCAGGAGTAGCTTAGCGCCCTCGCCCATGTCTGTGGCAATGTTTTCCTTCCCACCCAGGCCCTCCAGTCCGCGACTGTTGATGCAAGAGAGGAAATGTCTGGAGGGCAGCGATATTAGAAGTGGGATTGCCAGGATTGGAGGCGTGGAAGTAAGGTCTGAGCACCAAAAATGTCGCCGCAGAGGAGGGAACGGTCACTTGTGCACTTGGTATTTAAGCCGGGATGAAACGTCCTCAGCTCGTCCCTAGGGTTGGGCAACAGGAATGTGTCTGGCCTCGACAGGGCCTGCCTGGGAAGCCAGCGATGTCTGTCACTTCAGGGGCTTTAGGAGCAGGTCAGAGCCACCCCCCAGGGACAGCCTGGGCTGCGCTGCTCGCGCCTGTCTGTCTGGTTGTGGCACGTAGTGCTTTCTGTCTTCTGTGCTTGTGTGACGATGCTCTGCACGGCAGAGCCCTGTCCCTACTCCTGAGCACAGCGTGTTTTCTTCTCCGCAGCTCTTGGGGCAGTTGGAAAACACGGGACCACCTCCGGCCGACAAAGAGAAGATCTCGTCTCTCCCGACAGTGACAGTAACTCAGGAACAAGTTGGTAGGTGAAATCAGTCGCCGGTGTCCGATGTCACTCATCTCCTCATGCTTTGACGTGCACATCCTGAGCTCCCCTGCTCCTTCTGCTGAGGGTCAGCTTCTTTGCTGTGTCCTTGTGCTTCCCTGGCTGATGCGGGAGGCGGCGCTGCTCCGTCCTCCTGAGTTACCGTCTAGCCTTGGGCTGGAAACACTCGTCTCTTCCAGCTCAGGAGATCCTGAGCTTTGCTGCTGCTGTCATCTCTGGTGTTCGGTTCTTCTGGGACTCGCAGGTCTCTGCCAATTCAGGCCATCAGCAAAGACCTTATTCCTTTTGCAGAGCGTTTGCAGTCCCTGAGCGCTGTCTCTTTGGCCTACCAAACCCCTGATGGCTTTACCTTCTTCTAAAATCTTCTGTTTGTGCGCCTGTTTATGGTCTCATTAAAGCTGGGCTTGGCGTGTTGCTTTCATCCCTTCCAAATTGGCTGACAGCAGGGCTAGTAGATGAGGCTCTGAACATATTCCTGCCGAACTACTCTGGAAATGTCATGTAAAACGCGCAGGTTCTTGCAGTGCAGCTGGCAGCAAAGACCTGTGGGTTTCTCCTAGTGTTTATGGTTTTGCAATTAGCTCATCCCGGGGATTTTTCTCCCTGTGTTTGCAGAAGGCTGACTCCGAAGGCTGCTCAGAGGATCCCTTTCCCTCCGAGCTACTCTATTACTGGAAACTAAAATGCTCCATTAAGACAGACTGTTTGATTAGAAAAGCTGTTTCCACAACAGATATTTTTATCTGGTGCTTTTTATATACCCTTGTCCGTTCTTCTGGCAAACCAAGAACCGTCTGAATTTCCATGTTGTAATGCTCGGTCTCGCCTGTTGGAATTGACAGAGCTGGGGCCGTGCAGCCGGGCAGGCGAGAGGGGCCGGGAGCTCGGTCTCCCCGCTGCTTGTGGCCGTGACATCTGCCTTTGCGTTACGGGCTTGGTACGGAGGAGGAGGGATCGGCTTTTTGCCGTCTGTCATGGTCAATGGCACGCAACAGGAGGATGCGCGATGGCAGCATCCCCCGCCGGCCTTGCAAAACTGCCCTTACTCTGGGCGAGGAAGTTTTGGCAGGGCTTGGCTAAAATACCCTTAGTTTGATTTATTTTTTTTGTTGCTAGTCGTATGCAGGGAACGTCAGGGATTTCTTTGGCACCTGGCTGGTGAATGCTGCCGGCCCCAGAAGGTTGTGTGCGAACAGCCCCTGGCTTGTAAAGACCGGAGTGCGTATTCCCGGTGAGCTAAAGCTGCCTGCTTCACCCTCCTCGCTCTGTGCGTCTCTTGCAGATACGGGTTTGGAGTGTCCTGTGTGCAAAGAGGACTACACAGTAGCGGAGCAAGTTCGGCAGTTACCGTGCAATCACTTCTTCCACAGCAACTGCATCGTGCCGTGGTTAGAGCTGGTAAGAGCCTGCGGCCGTGGGTCCAGGGGCTCCGAGAGATGCCCCGTCTCCGAGCCAAGCCCTGCCTGTCTGATGGGGTGAGACCGTGCGGGTAAAGCAGCCGTCCCAGTGGCATTTCCCTGAAGCTCCCGAGTTTCTCTTGCAGCACGACACGTGTCCGGTCTGCAGGAAGAGCTTAAAAGGGGAAGATTCGACTCGGCAAACACAAAACCCCGAGGCCTCAGCGAGTAACAGCTTTAGCAGCGAAAGCCAACTACACGATCGATGGACTTTCTGACGCTCGAGGGCTTCCGTGGGGGCTCTGGCAGGAGTATCGTTACTACAGATGTACATTGTATTATAATTCCAACAAAAAACAAGAGTAGCAGGAAATATAGGGCAGGGGAGGGAACCCACCCTGTGGTATTACTGCAATGAGTGCTGTCTTTTTCCCGAAACTTTAAACTAGCATCTCCGAGCGAATCGCGTCTCCATTGGAATCGCCTCTTTAGTCCTAAATTCAGAGTCTTTTGAGTGATTTGACTTGATTTTATACTTGTGAAACCTTTACTTCAAACGTGGCCCCTTTGAAGGGGGAGTGAGCTGGCGCGGGGAGGTTTGGGGAAGACCCCGCCTGGGTCCCGAGGTCGCTTGTGCAGCCTCCTCCGTGTCCCCCCGCCAAAGAGGTGGCAAAGGTGGGGAGAGCGTCCCCATTGCGGTGCTCCTTGTAGTAAAGGAGGGGGTGGAAAGGAGAAGATTTGGGACTTCTCTTCTCTGACCCCTTTCCCTGCCCCTCGGACTGGGTGGGTGGAATCAAATCCGGGAGGGGGTTTTTTCCCTCCCCTCCTCCCTCTTCTCTTGAATTCGAGTGACGGCGTCTATAAAATAGTGTTGTGGGTTTTCTCAAGGGAGAGGCAGAGGTGAAGGTGGAGGCGCTGGAGGGTCTCTGGAGCTCTTCCCCAGATGTGCTGGTGGAGAGGAGCGTGCTCGGGACGCGCGGAAGCCCCCCCCTGGTTCTGGGAACAGGAACGCACCAAGCAGGATTTTCTGTCTTGTCGTGGACTTTTTTTTTTTGTTTGTTTGTTTGGGTTTTTTTTTCTGGCCCTTCTCCACGTGCCTGTGTCCCCAGGTCTGTCCCAACCTGTCCCCCACCCACAGTGAGTCGTTTAGGATCCTTAGCTGGCTTGTATCATATGGACCACATTAAAGGCATCCTGTAGGAAAACAGACCTAACTGTGCATAGCCATTTTAACGGCCGATTCCTCAGTGTTTAACACACAATCTTAATTCTCCCTTAGTCCAATAACTTTAAGAGAATCTCTTTATTTTTGTGGATTATTTTTTCTTCCCCCGCCCCCCCACTTCTGTAACATTTCATCCATGTTTGACTTCTTGTTTTTATCGTCCGAATAACCTCTGTGCTTACGGCACCCACTAAACCACCACGTGGCAATGTTAAACCCCCGGCCCGGCCTGGCAGCGGGCGGGAGGGAGAGGTAGGTCGCGTCTAAACATGTTGCCGCTTCGTTGCTGTAAACAGTGTACTACGTACACTCGATTTAAACTAGTGGTTTGTTTGCTATTAAGTCAAATAAAGGCCTTTATAAAGAAGACCAGATGTGGAGAAAGATCGTTGGGGCTGGAAGAGGTGACCGGGGAGCTGTTGGAGGACTAACTGGGATGGAAATAACCTCCCGGGGTGGCTGTAAAGGGGTTTTTCTGGTGAGAAAAATTCTTATTTGGGTGCTGGAGGTCAGCAGCTGAGCCCTGATGGGGGCTGGGGAGGGGTGACCAGCGGTGGGACGGTGGTTTGAGGCATCAGCATTGTCCCTTCTTGCACCACAGTAAGGCCGATCCTCCGAGACTTGGCTCCTGGGGGACCGATACCCCCACAGCCCCCTCCCGGCTGGGGACACGGTGCCCCTGTCCCTCCCTCGTTTCGGGGGAAGGAGACCCGTGCGCTGGAGGAGGTTTCTCTGCTGGGACTTCAAAAATGCCGCTGTCCCCTGAGGTCTAGGACCCCGCAGTGAGGGGACGGGGGTTCGGCCGGACGCCCCCGCGGCCCCCGTACCTCTCCAACCGCAGGGAGCGTGTTTTGGTGGGAGGAAAGGGGAGATGGACGCGCTGGCTCCTGCCCTCTACGCAGCCACCAGCCATCTCCCTGCAATGTGCCGGGTT
>VYXH01012380.1:407819-430206 GCA_013397275.1 Burhinus bistriatus | reverse complement strand
GCTCCGCAGAGGAGCCCGGGGCTGAGAAGGCCGCGGCCGCCCGGCTGCGCGGACCGAGGCCGCCTCCGCCTTTACCGTTCGTCGGGGGGCTCGGGCCGGGCTGGGCCATGGCTTCGGCAGGCGGGCGGCACCGCCGCGGCCTCCTCCGCCTCCAGCCGCGGCGTCGGAGCGGGAACCGCTACGCCAGGGGGCCCCGGCGAGAGACGGGAGCTGCCGGCCTGGGCCTCCGCCTCCTCCGCCTCATCCTGACAGCAGCCGCCGCCGGCGGGAGGAGGAGGAGGAGGAGGAGGAGGAGGAGGAGGAGGAGCGCCGCGCAGGCGCCCACGGTGAGACCACGGGACCGGCTGCCGCCACCGGGGCTGGGAGGGCCGGCGGTGGCGGGGGCAGGGTGGCTTCTCCCATGCTGAGGTGCTTTGTCACCCAGCGGCCGAGAGGGGAGGCAGAGCCGGCGCCGGGGGGAGCCGGGCCGAAGCCTCCGCCCGTGACGGGCAGGGCCGGGGCGGCGGCGGGCTGACGGAGGAGCTTGGTGGGGCCGAAGGCGCCCGGCGGGGTTCCCGCCGCCCCGGGTGCGCCCGGGGCCCGGTCGTAGGCCGAGCCGCCGCCTGCCCCCTCCGCCCGGCCTGTCCTCAAGGCCTCGGCCCGGCCTGCGGGCCCGGCTGGTCTCCCGGGCCGGGGAGACGTCCCTGGATCTGCGCTGGGTTGGGCTAGCCTAAAACTATAGTTAGTGTTTATTATTCAGGGAATTGGTTAAAGTGACACCAGCAAAATACTATTCTGCTGTATTCTGCTAGGGAGGGAAGTAGGTGTGACCCAGGGTGGGTGGTGGAAGGAGCCTGTCCAGCCAGGGGATCTCTTCCCCACTGAAAATCAGGATTTCATAGTGTGTGGGTCTGTTTTGATGGAGGAGGTTATTAATCCTTCCACGTAACAGGGAGATCGTGCTGAAACTCCGGGTTTTTACCAATAAAAAAAGTAGATTTACATCCTCTGGGCGCATGTAAAATCGCAGAAAGCCGCACTGGAGTGGATAGTGAGATACCACGTTCTGTCAAAGGCAGGATGTGTTACAGCTTGCCTTTCTTACTGCTTACATACCCCCAAAATCAGTCATTTTTAAACTAGGTCTCACAGAACTTCACCCTTCCCCTCACTTGTTGCCACAGTTCATCAGGCCTTGCTATCAAAGTAGGTGGTATGGCAAGACATGAGATTCTGCATTTTGTATTAGATTCTTACTCAGTTAAACCCAATACCAACATGAAATAAGGAGTCTTTGAAAATGAATCCTTTACATGTTGCCTGTTTTGATCAATTGAGGTAAATCTTCTCAGTCTTTGCTGTTGTAAAAAGCGGGTTTAAACTAAAGACTTAACTTTTCAGTGTAACCAGCTTGAGGCATGTAGTTTTCTTTTCATAGGTATTTGGAGAACCTAGAGTTGCAGATTGCTCACATAATTGCTGGCTTAGTGCCAAAATGATCAAAGGACTAAGTACCTATCACTTGAGGTACATTTCCAAATTTCTTAGCTCCTGCTTAGGCTCTGTTAGAAGAAGCTGGATATTATAAGCATTCAACACATAAATCCTTTTGAAAATCTAGTCCTAACTGTGGGAACTGAGCTCTTGAAACTCTGTCCTTGTGTGTGTTCCTATGGGTACCCCAAACCACCCATATTGGAAGTTACTTTCATCTTGTTCATGTCAAGGCAAAACTCCCACGCGTTTTGATCGGTCCAGGATCAAACCCTTATGTATCACTCCTGCTGCAAACGGAAAGTAAGATATTATCAAACTTGATATCTGTTGTACCTACAAGCGCTTATTAAGGGATGAATATCATATCCCTTCCATCGCCAAAGTATTGACTGTTGGAATTGCAACATTTCAAAATCTGCACCAGAACTCCTGAGTTTACATATTTAATGCGATTTATACAGTAGTTTGAAGAATAGGAAAACTCTCAAGGGCCTCGTACTTTTTTTCTTTTCCTTCTTGTTCTCCAATCTAAAGCTGTACTAGCTTTACATGTATGGTCCTTACTTAATCTTTCCTTCTTTTTCTGGACAGTAATTGAATCTGACAGAGGCAAAGGTTTATGTAGTATCTAGTCACAGTGTCTTGGAACCTGGAACAATTGGGTAACTTCCTCTGTGTCTCCCAAAATGTCCCATTTAATTCCAATCACTGGTAGTTCCTATAGCCTTGATCTCAAAGCATTTTCCAACATGACTCAGCTAAACCTTAAAAGAGGTAAGCAAAGTTTACCAGCAGTTTGCAGTCATAGAAACGCGTCTATTGCAGTGGCAGAACCAGCAAAGACCAAAAGTCCTGAATTCCAATCCCCATGCTGTAAATGTTGGGCAAGCGCAGTAGTACTGAGTCAGTGAGACACGGGTCAGATGTAGGGAGCTGCAGGTGGGCAGAGACTGTTCTCCAGAAATAGTAATGCTCCTAGAGTCCCATGCATTTTTGTCAAATATATTTGGCCTAAAAGTCTAACATGGGCGTTTTTAGCATCAGTACCACAAGCAGCAGACACAAGTTAGTGGAAGGTGCATCTTCCTGGAGAATGTGTGCTGTGTTAGTATAAGCTGGAGGAGTAGCTGTCACCTTGCAGTCTGCCTGAAATTTAATGTTGCAGGCTTATTGAAAAAAGATAAGTTTGCAGCTTTTGTTTAAACAGTAACATCCAGTGACAAGCAGGGAGTGTGTACACTCGGTGGTTGTGTGGAGACCAGGAATGAACTGAGGGGGACTGTGGTTGTTTGGTTGCAAAGAGCATAGTGAAGTAATTTACGTAACACATCTAGGAGAGGAGAAGTATTTTCTTTTTGCCTGAGGAAAATAAAACAAGTAGCAAAAGAGCTAATTAAATCTGTTTTCCTAGCAGATCTGTCTTGTGGTTGACTGCCTTCAGTGTTTATGAATACTCAAGTTCCAAATGAAACTTTTCCTACTGGGTTTTTTTGAGCACGTAGGACACGTAGGAAGATTTTTCTCTTTGTGTGGCTTTGCTTTTTCTTTTTTTTTTTTTTTTTTTTTTTTTTTCTTTAACTGGGGCTCTTTAACCTCAACTGAAGCATCTATTTTCATTAGGCTTTGAAGAATGTAATGATCACAGTCTTTAACTGTGAAGCTAGTCCCAGATCCTAAGTCTGGTTGACTTAACCTGGCTATGTCCCAACTCCATGTCAGGACAAGACCAAATTACCTACATTGTAGTACCACTTGCAGCAAAGTACACAGCTCTGGGGGAAGTCACTGCACACTCCAACAAGTCCCTTCATGTGGATGATCAGAGGGCCAGGGCTGTGATCAGACTGATGAGGAGTGTGATCACAAAAGCTTTGTATGCATAGGAATTGAGGCTAATAAAATACAGTGCTAATTCCTTTAGTTTTGAATGGTACAAGACACCATTGTTTTATACGACAACTACTAAACCAATTCTACAAAAACCAGAGTCTTTAAAGAGATAAACTAAAGTTCCGGACTTGCAAGGCCAAGTCTACATCTGGTGTGAATTCAGTGGAAACAGGCTGATACGTGGGAAATGAGAAGCTGCCCTGTAGCACAGAATCAAAATGGAGATCAAAAAGACCCTCTGAAGTGTGCTGTTTGCCATTTATGTTGCATTACTGGCCTACTGGCCACAAAGAAGTTTGATTCCATTGTGCCCCGTATGCTAGGAGTATGCAGTGAATTACAGGCCCTGCTCCCCAGTGTAGTTCATCTCATAAACCACCCGCTGTTTAATTCAATTCATCCAAGAAAGCTGACTAACAAGGTAGATTTGGGAAGTGGCTTTGTGGGTTTCCAAGACTAGACTCCACTGCACTCATAGGGGATGAAAATTGCAGAACTGAGGACCCTCTGCCTGAGCAAGTAGAACTAATTTCAAAAGCAACAGCTCATCTATCCCAGATGACTCTACCTGTAGGTGTTACACAGTGAAGATTTTGGTAACAGTCTTCTTCATTGGATAAACCATGAAATGATATTGTCTTTAGATGAATGTAACAAGAATGGTTTGAATGTGGAGAGTAAACATATGACCAGAAAAAATTGTGTGTTCTTAACTCCAGGTGAAGCCCAGGGAAACAGAAGTTCCACACATCTTTAAGGAGGGACTCAGCTGCTCAGGACAGCAAGCCTTGGGTTCATTCAAAAGGCAAGTAACATATTGATCCTTCTAGCAAAAGAGAAGAAGAAAACCAGAATTTATTGCTTGCACTTTATATAATTCTGGGTTTGCCAGAGTTTGTCTACTGTTTTTCTCACTTTTTTATTTGTTTAAAATAAGAAAGTGTCCAGAGTTTCCTAATGTTTAAACGTTTATTTTCCTTTTGTTGAGATTGATGGGTCATTAGCATTAAACATTAGTTCTGCAGATATGAGTGTTTGTAGGCTTTGGTCCTTTCTTTTTAATGCAAAGCTTTTGGAGAAAATTTACATTCATCCAAGTATTACCATCAAGAGGTTGGTTAAAAATCCCAAACCAGTCATGCTCTTTGCTTCAAAAGTTATTCTGGAATGCAAGGAATTCAGTCTGGAACAATTACATTATTTGCAATCGTAACTTCTTAGCGAACCCTGGAATAGTTTATGTGGTTAAAAACCTTTTCAAGAGCAATTGAAAAATTATGTTATCCCATCTATTGTTTAAAGGATTCCATGTGGTACAGTTCTTTGAATATATGGGAAGCAAATGAAGCCAAAAATGAAAATTTGGCAGGCAAAAATCGAAGTGCTTGCATTGGCCCTAAATCTAGATCTATGCACATTAGTGATCTCATTTGAAAGATGTCTATATTAAGATTTGAAAGCTCTCTGGGTTCCCTAGAGGCGAGCTCATTGAATATTGTGATGTACCATGAAACTAAACAATTTTTCTTACTGCAAAATAACCAGGGAATCAGAAACTCATTCTGTATGCATATCAAAGGACACATTAAGAGCATAGTCTTTTGGGTAACCTTCCTCAGCAATACTTCATTAGAATTCTCATTGCAGGGAGGCACAAAACCGACACTGCTTTGTACTTACACACTCTTTCATTAGAAGATCTAAAAATATGCCATAACCCATTCAGGCTCACTATACCTGTATTAACAAAGTTATCTGCATCTGTCTACAGACACACAGAGAAGGATGCAAAGGCGTTCAGCAAATACTCTGGCAAACCTTCCTGTAGTGGTTTAAAGTGCCCTATAGCCTGCTCTGCCTTTGTGTTAGTGATAACTGTTGTAGTGAAGCAGAGAGAGTGGAGTGTAGGATTGTGCTTAGCCTTAACCCGAATCTGCCTCCATCAGCGATTTAAGCAGAGATGATGGACTTCATATTGCACTAGTTGAAGTGTGGATGCACACAGTCCTCCTGCCAGCTCTGTTACTGTAGCAGGATTTTATAATAGAGGAGAGCGGACACCAGCGAGGTCCGTGTCAGTCACCACACATTCATCAGACCTCAAACAGCAAAGCCCAGCATAGTCCAGCAGCAGGGACAACAAGGGTAATGGGACTCCAGAGGGAACTCTCTTGTTTTGCATTCTGTTCATGAGATTATACTTTTCTTTAAAATACTTAAAATAACAACAGGGGGTTCTGCTTCTTGAGGCTGTTTTGCATGTAAGTGTTGCATGTAGTAGTATTTTTCAAAACAACAGACCACATTAGCAGTAGCATCTCATGCATTCAACTTCCTAATCTTGAGAAGACCAGTTCATTAACATCAATAAGGTGAGTCATGTCAGATCTGCAGGATTGGGCCAGTTATCCCATTTTCTTCCTCTGAGGCATAAGCAGATCAGATATCCCATAAATTCTAATGATTGCAGTGCCCACTTGCCAAGAGGAGGAGGGAGCGTTGCAAGTACCGTAAAATTCATTGTCCCATGTGTGTTGTATTAAATGGTGTAGCCAAAAGATTTCAACAGCAGTGCTCATTTTGGAGTGTTTTATTAATCCAACTGTTAACTCTCAGTATGTCCCTTTCAGAACTGTCTCCGGAGATATTTAGAAGAACACGATACTCAAGACGACTGAGCAGTCTTTGTGTAAACAATGGACCAGGCAGCTGAGGAGGTGCCATAGGATTTGAGAGGATCACCAAATCTTTGCAAATTCTTCAGCTGAACAAGCCCACCCTTCTGAACACTTTAATCAAGGTGGGATTGCTGGAAGCTCCAAAAGCATAGCTCAAGGCCTTCCTCCAGGTGAGACTCTTCAGTGATTCCCGAGCCTTTTCTGGGGCTCTGCCTATGCCTGTATGTCCAGAGATGGACCAACCCAAATACTTGTTAATACAAGTTTAAATCCCACATTTTAGGTCAGATTACTGACCCAGCTAGTCAAACTGTTTATCAATGCCACCCCATCCTTATGAATCCTTTTATTCCCTATTTTCCCTGATTTCTTCTACGTGTTGCAGTGGTCTCTCTGTTTGCTTTTTTATTTTACTAGAGTGCCTTTTCCAGAGCTATGTCCCTTAGGTGCAGTCACACAAAATACTTTGTACTTCTATGGCACCTCTCCATGGAGAAAGAGCCTTTTATAGTAGAGCCAAAAGAGAAGAAATTATCTCAGATTTACAGGCTGGGAAGACCCAGAGAGATAGTCTGATTTGCCTGGGGATACACAAAAGACAACAGTGCGGGGGGAGGGAACTGAACATATATCTCCTATCTCCCTATAGCTTTTTTGACATGAAGTACATTTCCTTTGCTTATTCGTCACACCTTTAAAAATATCAAAAAGCTAAAAAGCTTCTGACCTTCTTTGAAAAACAGCTGACGACAAACATCTATTGTAAAATGAATATTTCTTAGCAGGTAAAAAGATCAAATGAACTGATTTTCTATAGAATCTCAGTATGATTCTCTCAAAAACGTTTGCTGCTGAGATGTGCTTTCCTGCCTTATTCTTTCACGATTCATGCAGCGTTAAGAAGCTCCCTTCTTCTCGTCTGAGACCACAGGAGGTTTCACATTACGTTGTTAACCTCCTTCAGATCATCTCCTCCATGCACAATCCAAGTTACATTTACATGCAGACATAATGTCATTCAGCCCCCTTTATGCCACTTCTGTTGCTATGGGGAACACTGATAAGGAACCAATTAGCAAATAAAGTATTTGAGGAGGAATGTGAAAGCCACTACTTGGTGGATTTGTGTGTAATAGGCAGTGACTTTGTCTTTGGCATTTGTCCTTACCTAGCTGAGCTTCTTCCACTACAGCTTCAGCTACATTCTGTGTAGTCAAAACATGCTCTTCCCACAGGGTTTAGAGGTTTAGCCATGTAACTGCATCTGACCCTGGGGAATTTTTACAATTCTCATGAGAAGAGGGAGTTTGCTTGCTTTGAAAGTGGTTTTGCTGGCATGAAAATGCAAAGAGCACCATCCAGTGTCTAATCAGAGTAAATACAGAAAAACTCAATGGCATTGATACAAAGGCATCTCTGCACATCTCCTAGTCGGGCTACACCTGGTGGGGCTCATGATGATCTAAATAAAAAGAGGCTACAGTCAGTTATAGAAGGAACTTCTAAGGGAAGACTGGCAAAGTTGTCAGTCTTTCAGGAAGACATGAGACAATCTGGAAGATCACGTCTTTAGAAGAATAGCTGTATTCTGAGTTGGAATTACTGATGATTGAAGGAGCAAAAGACACAAGGAGGAGGAAGTGGAGGGGGCAATAGATGGGGCTGGTCAAGAAAAGTAAGCAAATTAAATCCACGAAGGGAAGGAGCTACAGCAGAGAGAGAAAATTAGGCCAGATCCTTATCCTGTAATCCTTCCCCTTTGCAGAGTGGAATCAGCAAAAAGAGGATAGGAGGTTGCACTGGTGGCTGAGAAAATAAGGGAGAAGTGACTTCAGCTGTCACTGCCCAGTCTCAATGGCATTGTATTGCTTGACAAATGTAGGTAGTCCTGGATTTTAAGCAGGAAAATGATTTGGAAAAAGATTTTGCACAGAAGCATGCAATAAGTAGTAATTCTTCTTTTTGCCTATGGCTACGGGCTTTTGTGGGCTAGAGAGAAGGAACTACTAGGAGAACAAGGAGTCTATGAGGCTAAAAATGGGCGCAGGCAAAAATTAATATTATCTGCAAAGAGGTGATACTCAAATAGATGTCCAAGAAAAAGCATGCAGCTTTTCCAGGGACTAGTAGTTGTGCAACAATCTATTGAAACTCTAGGTAAACAAGGAAACAGAAATGTTTGGTACATTAGGAACATGATATTTATTAATCAAAGATGCAGAGTGCTGTAGTTTAACACAATGTTTGTAGTAACATATCACTAATGTATCCTCTCTAAAATCAGACTTTGGGCTGGCATAAGTTAGAAATGCCGAAATCGAAGACAGTTGTGTTCAGCGTTCCCAGCAACAACTTAGCATGTGTTTGCTCTTACTCTTTTTATATTGGACTTGCGGAGCAGAACTCACTTCTTTCATTAATATTAAGCTGTTTTGTTTGTGCCCTGTGGCAGAAGTGCCCAGATGGAGTGGTTTGAATACTGAAAACAGGAGAAGCTTTTAATGTTCTATGGACCCTTGCTAAAGTTGTCTGAATAGAACATCTGGTATCAAATCTTTGGATAAATCAGTTTCTGCAAGTATTTGGACCTGCGCTAGGTCTGTGCTTTATTCCAGCTTTACATTCCCTCTCTTGCTTCCCTGTTTTTAGAGCCAATAGAGGATGGTTTATTGCCTGGTGCAACCCATTAAAGTCCCTTTGTTGGGACTTGGCAATTAGTTGAGAAGAAAGAGTATAAAAATCACTTTGGCATTTCAACTGAAATGCCAACACTGACTTAAGATCTGCCCGAAAGGCTTTTTATCTGTCTGCAAGGTGATGGAGAAAGAAGAGAGAGTGGTTATCCAGAGACTTAGGGAAGATATTGCCTGATGTGTCTGCAGAGTGTAACCCCATTGGAAAGTTTTTGTCTGTATAAAATGTCTCTGCCCCCCATAGGGTCCTAGTGTGGGTACATCCATGCAAGACCTCCCTGCCAGGGGAAGTGAATGGTACCCCACTGCTCAGCACTGACAGATCCCACTGCCAGTCCTGCTTTATGTGCAAGAAAAAGTCCCACAGAGTTGAAGAGTGAGAAGAGGAAGTGGGAGCTGTTGTCGTGTTGTATGACTGATAGCATACGACAGATGGAAGTGCCCGTACTTAAGAGGTCCACAGCTGCAGCCTTCCAAATCACATGCCACTGCTGGGCACAGTGATGGTGCGCAGGCTCACAGGTTTTTCACTTCAATAACTGAGACAGCAAAGGCAAATCAAGGGCTGATGCACATGGACCACCTAATTTAGAGGTGTTTGAGATTAACTGCTTTCACTTTAGGAAGCATTTCAACTAAGAAAGGCTGAGCACACAGAGCTCCCGTTACCCTTCCTGGGTCTTACGACACTTGGCTCCACTCCTGGGCAGATTTTCAGATGAGTGGTGTTGCTAATCACCCAAATTTACCTGTACAGAGGCTCTGACTCCTGGAGCTACGACCAAATCCATGAAAGAGCATCAAATGGGAATTCCTAAGTTGCATTCAGAATATTGTGAAGCACCTGTGAGTTATATTCCTTTAAGATGTCTTGCTATGTTTAAAGGGCTGATTTTCTTCTCATCTGTCTTGTTTTCAGGCTTGATACATGAAGCAAACTTCAGTGGAATTATTCTTGCCTCACACCAATGGTAAGAGGAAAGAGGAGCAAAGTTATTCATGTTTAATATTATTTTGTGCCAGATGTTTTGCTGGTAGAAATCCATGGCTCCACAGGCACCAATTTCTTCAGGATCTGGAATGTCTGGCCCAATTTCTTTCTCCATTCTGAACAGTCTGTGAAGGAAACTGCTTTATTTTGCAATATTGAATATTCATGCTGGGAAGTTATAAGCAAAAACAAAATAATGAGAGACAGGGTCTCTAATAAGCTTCCTGTCACATGAGGCTCTGGTTCTGTTGAAGCAGATGTGGTTGCTGACTTGTTTCCAAAATGTTTGTTGAGTGGTGATTAGATTCTGCCATACTGATGCTATCTCTCTGTGATCTCATTCAATACAAGTAGTTCTGCAAACAGTGAAATCTTTTTTCCTATGGATTTATATCTTGGATTGTGTTTCAGCATGGATTCTCTGACGTTTAATGGGGATTGAGTTCATTTTAGCCTGTTTCTTCAATGAGGGTTGAATAATCTGACTTCTTTACTTGGCCATCTACTTTCATATAGCTTGCAGGAACTAAATATCTCAAGTATGTCAAATCTGAGTGGGAATTATGAACCAGCTCCAAAGTTACTTGGGGCCAACTCATGTAAACAAACATGAACACGAGTCTCATTTTCTTACAAAAGCAAAAGGTAAGAATCAATTTTTTACTCTTTTGTCCTTGTATATTACCTGCTTGATTCTATTCTGTTTTTTTGTGATCAATCATGTAAGATATGATTTATTTGTAAAGCTGTATGAAATATGGGATTTTTTTTGCCACATTGAATGCATATTGAAATCTCATTAATTTATACTTGTTATGGGCCACACAAGACATTACATTAACACAAGAGATACATGTAACTTTTGCTTCCTCTAGATTAAGAAATGGTTATATGGCTATTAAAAAACATCAGCAAGGTTTAAGAAAAAAGCTTTAAAAAAATCACAGTGGCTTCTTTCAATCCTCCTTGATACATTTTAAGTTACAAAGAGTAAAGAAAAATGACAGCTATCCAATTTTCTACTTAAATCTTGAGAACAGTCCTGTAAGTAAGACAACCCTGGAAGTCTCTCTCACTATCTTTTTAATCTTCTGCAAGGTTAGTTTAGTATGCTTAATGTAAATGAACAATTAATTTAAAAATGAAATGCATGAAGAGGGAGGGCAATAATTCAAGAGGTAGAAGTAGTAGATGAGACAAGAAGGTAAGAAGATCTGACGAAATTTGATGTGTTCAGCTTCACTTGTGCCAAAGTGAACAACAGCGGCATCTGTTTATGGTTGAAGAGGAGCTATCGTGGAAACAGAACAAGAGCTAGAGATCAGACCTCACTCATCTTCTATTGCAAAGTAGCCAGATTTCTTCATCATATTTGATAATGGCAGATTAAGCCCTTGAATCTGAGTTGGATCTCTAAAAGGTCCCAAGAAAGATTGCAATGGAAATTTTAAATCCAAATTTTGGGACTGTGGTTGTTCTTGCTGTGAAGCTTTTCCTTTAGGAGACCTTGTCAGCTGGAACTAGTGTCTGTATTATGAAGTGACCCACATGTCGGTGCCAAGCAGCTATGCTTGGACGCTGGGTGCAGAGGCCCGCTTCAGATTCTTTAGATGTGAATGATCTCTGAACAATGCTTATGCTGGTCCCCAAGAAAACATACCGGCAGCCAGTGATAACTGGAGTGGAATCTGGCTAAACTCATCATCTTCCACATTGGTCCCCTTCCTCCTCTGAGCCTCACCCTGTCCCAGGGGTCTGCAAGGGTGTGTGTGGCAGGCAGCCATCACCTGGGAATCTCCTCTGTGTCTGGCAGATTAAGATTGGGAGGGATCTTTCCTGTTTTCTGGCCCCTTTCAGGACTGACAAAAGGAACCCACACAGAGCCTGGAACTTGTGCCAGTCTTCCAAGTCTTTGTTAACTGGCAGGATGGTGGATATTGGCCAGTGGTGTCTGGGTGTAAAAGAAAAAGGAAATCGGATGGAGTCTCAAGAGTCTAACAGGAACTGCAAATGCTTGGGGATGAATGTCCTGACTTTCATTTTTTTGGAATATTAAACTTTAACAGATGATGTTACAAAGAGCAATCCACAGCCACATAGCATATGCTTATATCACCAGAACAGAAGCACACACACGTTCCTGCTCACCACACAAGTGCTGTTAGTGATCTCTTTGCTGTGTTCTTCCACCGTCATACTTTGATTGTTAGCCTGGCTATAAGAATATACCATCTACCCATGTGTCAGCTTGTTTATCTCACCTTTCTCTGCTTAAGCTATCGACCATTTTCAACCACATCTGATAGAATGAGAGAAGTCTCAAAGTTATGAAATTCCTAAAAAATTCATTACTATAGGTAGCCATGTCTGTATAGAGAATAAGTGAGGAAGCCCCTTCTAAGAGGACAGAAAATCTACACTTGGGTAGATCCTTAAGACACAAGTCTGTTGGAAACTGGACTTCAACAGCACTTAGCATAAAATGCTTGTTTATCTAATACTACTAGGTTTTTCTGGGACTGGCAAATGAATTATTTAGTAATGGAAACTGCATGTGTATTTGTTTGGCTTCTGTGGGTTCATGTTATAGAAAACTGTAGGGATCACAACTGACTAACTTTGTGTCATAGACCCTGTGTCTTAACAGGACACAGAAATTCCCATTTAGCTGAGAAGATAGCATGGAGTGGCAAGTTTTAGCATTTATTGCTAATGCTTTGTAAAATAACCTTTATGGTCTGCCGACTCAGACCTGTGCAGGTCTGTGTGACCTAAGATTTATTACACCACTACCATATTTGTACATCTCTTTCCAGTTCCTGGATATGAAAGAAATTAAAGGTCCAAAAGTTCAGCTTTATGTTAATAGACCCAGATATACCCAGTATTTAACTTCCCTGGACAAAGGAACTGTATCAAGGGTTGGCTTATCCTGTTATGTTGTGAGGGTGTCAGCACTGTGTGCTGCAAAGCTTCATGCAACCTTAGGGGAGAAAAAAAAGCAAAAAAAGCCAAGTGTATGCTCAATGGAAAGCAGATGGAGTTTTCATTAGATATTACTTTTAATGATCTGCTTTAAAAGTAAAGATACACCATTCCAAGAAGAAGGGCCTCCTAATAGCTTTGTTTAGGTCCCAGCGTCATTATCTTAGCTACAGATAGGATCCCAAGATCTTTGTATCATTAGGAGTTCCAGTCAAACTTGCCTACCATTATTAGAATTCCAAACACAGCAAAACAATTTTGGGGCCTTAGCAATATTTTTCCCTAAGATGTATCTTTAATGATTCAGAGTTATTATTATGGGCCTGGCAGTTGGTTGCTCAGTTTCTGGAGAATTACCATTTAACCTAGGTCAGAATAAAAATCCTGGAACATTCATTGCAGGGCAGGCCTTTTGCTTCTTTGAGGGCCTGGTCTTCCCAGTCAACTTCAGTGTGACTCCTCCAAGTGGTCTTACTGGCTGTGAGAGATGACCCCAGCAGTCTAGAAACCCTGGAACCCTGCAATCTGTGCCTGTAGGTTCTAAATCAGCTTTTGACAAGTAAAGAACAATGCAGTCCCAGGGTTTTAGGAATAGATGGTTGCTGCCAAACCACAATAAATGCTTTTGTCTGGAACTCATGGAACAGTAACATAGCAATGGAGGGTGTACCCTTGTCTATTATTCCCTCTGAGCAAATTCTCAGAGACATGTTACCAGGATTCAGATAGATTTCATGGAACTGGTAGAGAAAGAGGCTTTCATTTCCTTACAAAGGAAGGAAGAGACAATGGAACTCAGCAAAACATATGGCATTTTTTTTGCTCCTGTCTGAGAGTTATGCAAGCAAAACCCAGTACTCTCTAAAGTGAGACTCCTGTGGGAAAATTTGCGTTACCTTTCTTCTGTTACGAGTTGACAAAATTGCTTTACTTCCTCTGTATGTGTAAATACACCATATGTCTTCAACTGATCTCCAGCTGGAGAATATGAATCAGAATGCAAGGTTCTCAAAGTTCAAGGAAGTTTAGAGCTGATGTTCTGGTTCACTGTCACCTCTGTAGAAAATACCTACATAAATAAAAAATACCTGCATTAATAAAAAAGAAAGAAGCCTCTTGTTTTCATAAGAGAGGGACTAGAAGGATCAAGTCCAGTGATGCTCTGTCACAAACTATTAATTAAGCACCATTCTGAAACCAAGTAGGTTTATCCAACTGTGTTTGTTAGAAACCTTCTTCAATTTCCAGACTAGAGTTATTACTGACTAGTTTGTTCACATATATTATTGTGCCAAAGCTGCCTTTTAGTTTAGATTATACACAAATAGAATGTGAGCCTGAATATTAGGTTTTTCAGGCAAAAGAAAAAAAAAAGAGCTTAAATGTAAGGTCACTTTGTATTCAAGGTCAAATTATTTCCTCCTATAATTCAAGGGAGGGGGAGAATAAGCAAAAGGAGCAGATGATAAGACAGTGCTTTATATTTAGGCTTGTGTAACTTAGAATGGTCCAGCCTTTTAGCAACAGTATTCCTGCTCTGATGATTGCTCGTGTTATCTATGTCCAGGTAAATACAGTCAATTTTCTTTCCTTGTGATGTATCTGCAGAAATCAAGCATGTGCCCTCTCTCTCAATGTTGCTAGAGTGAAAAAAATGAACTCTTCTCATACAATTGTTTCCTTTTTCAGCCACTCAAGTGGCCCTTTTCTGATTCAGTGTAGCTTTTGGAGTATGGGTGTCAAACATGTACACCATTTGCACAAAGCCGGTTCCATCAGACCGGTGATTGTAACAGGAGGTAAGAGGTTTCCAGATACTGTTGTTTGTAAAGAGGACTGATTTCCTGAGGGTGAGTTCTCAGCAAATTCTAAGGAGGCGCCTTTAAGAGGTATCTAGTTCTGTAAACCTCAGTCACTCACAGCGGAATCTTGTCCTAAATAAATAACATAAGATGGATCAGTGCAAAAATACACACCTGAGCTAACAACAGGCCTGGTTCATACACGTGAATTAACTCCCTGAACTGCATGGGGCAGTAGCAGTAGCACATGGTATCTTTCATTCGCAAGTGTGTTAGTGTCTGTGTGTGCATGAAGAGCGCTGACTAAAGCTATGTGAGTTACTGTTAGAGTGTTTCTAGCATCTGGGGAAAGGCAACTTCCCAACAAGGTAAATTGATCTGTTGGGGAATCTTTGCTGCACCACTGAAGTATTCCACCAGTGAAGTATTCCACTGGAGAAATGGTGAGAGAAAACACTCACAACTGACCTCCAGAGCAAGGTACTCCTGTTGAGAATCGAGTAGTTTGAGAACTGAAGGTATTGGATACCTTCTAGAAGTTGCTTCCTAAAGTGTCTGCACATCGGCACCCTACATATTTTAAACTGAGCATGCAAAAAACCAGCATGGATGGGCACTCTTAAATGTGGTGGCCTACGTGACTTCCTCATAGTCACTTGGCAGTTCAAGAATAGAAATAGGAACACAGGGTTTCTTATGTCTATTGTGTCCATTAGAACAATACTGCTGAGAGCAACTGAGACCAAAGGCCTGGGCTTCAAAATATATGACTTGAAAGCAAAGCTGCATTTTTTTGGTAAGGTCCAAATGTATTTCATTCGGCTTTGCTGCTACTCCCAAAGTTTGGTTGTAAACAAGTATGATTTTTACCCTGGAAGCCACACATCTGGATTGCAGTGCCTGTGACTGTTTTCATCATCACAAGTAGTTATTGGCTTTGTAATGTTCTGTGTGTGCAGAAAACAGCTTGTAAGAGGTAACCTGAGCAAACTCTATTTTATAATTGGAGAGCTTAAATGTCTTAAATCACCAGTCTGCAAGATAGCCACAGCCATTAACTTTCTATATATGACCTGAAGTCTTAAAATTCTGCATTTCTAGCCCTGCAAAGTTCTTCTGGTTCTAACTGCTCCCTATCAAATTTCCATGCTGACTCTTTGTCCAGAAAGGTCAACTGTCCAAAGCAATGATGTAGCAACTACTTTCATGTGACATGTGAACTTGAGTAGAGGTCACCTATAGCCATAAACCTTTTTGTAGCTGTACAGCAATAAAACCTTTAAAGTAATTTCTGTACATCATAAATATAGTGATGTAAGCTGTCAGGATTATCAATACTCAATGCTAAGTGACAAAATAATGTTGCACCCAAATAACTTCTGTTTAAGTAACAGGTTGTTTTCTCACTGCACGGTTGGCATATCCTGGAGTCTTTGGATTCTACACTGTGGAGGCTAAATGTATTTGAATTAATTAATATTTTAAATGTTCTGTGTCTCTCATTCTAGCCTCAGTTCGTCAAACCATGACAATGCAGGTGATCACAGAAAAGCCACTGGAACAAATAGCCACTGAATTCCTGTATGGACAAGGAACCACAGAAAGGGACAGGGAACTCAGAGACTTCCAATTTGTGCACAGTTCGTACAAAGCAGGGTTCTGGGGGTACATGGCTGCTGACAGAATGAGAAGGGGACATGAACTGTTCATTCTAAGGGACTGAGAACACCTAGACAAGGCTGCATTTGTTTGGAGGAACTGAGAGACTTCACTGCTTCTTTGCCTTCCCTTCCACTTCTTGGAAAGGTCATCGAAAAAGCCTTTCAAAACTTCCAGGCATGGTGGTAAGGTCCTCAGCATGGAATAGTAAAATAGAGTGCTTTTGCTGCAAATTTGCTGTTACCTTCTGCTCCTAAATTGGTCCTACTCCTAGTTAAACCTGTGGCTTGCCAACTGACTTCCGTGTAACTTGTGGCTGATTACCTCACGTTCCCAGTTTCCTTTACACTTGTCTGGGCAATTCTTTGCTCTCACAAGCAGAAGTATGGACAGAGCCATAGAGCAGTCACTTATTAACCACATCACTTCAAGCAAACAAATAGCACTGCGCACCCCCAATCTGGGTAACGCCGTGGTGTGGCATTATTTGAAGCTGTGCAGACTTACTGATAGCATAGGAAAGGCAGGCCGTAAAGGGCAGGGACGTAACGTATGTTCATCTGGCATCTGGCACTCTCGTACCCCTCTTCTAACTGGGTGTCTCTGTTGACCCGTTTCATAAATCATTAATAAATGATACTTCTGAATAAATACTTTTCTCTGTATCTGCTCCAGTACTAAGGATTAATTTTGCATGGGTCTATGCATTTACTCTGTTCTTCAGCAGTCATAGAAATTAAATCTCTTGGCCAGATTTTATGAATGATATTTCACATTTATTACATATTATGACCTTTCTGGATGATACAAAGTCAAGTCTAGGGATCTGTCTTTGGTTCTAACAGTATTTTTCTTCTCTAATGAACAATGTGTTGCAGTATTTAGATACCTGTAATTTACATCCTTTTTTTGAGTTTAAAGTAAGATCATGATTAACATTTTATATGAAGGAGGGTGGTGAATAGGAGAGTTCATTGACTTTTCAACCCTGGAATCACCCAAACACTGGTTTACATTCCAAATAAAATATTTGGTGGGTTTCACACCAGTCTTTACCAGTGTGTATCACAATGTTGCTGTTGGGAAAAACTGAATTTATTAAGGCAGTATATTTTAAAAATTGGCTCCAGCACCACACAGCTGGCAACAAGGAAAAAATAATCTAAGGCAGCATGTAAAAAACTTGTTCTCTAGTTAGACTGTGAATTTTCCAATAACTGCCTCCAATAGACCACCCTATGACACTGATTGCAAACATATAAAGCCTGATTGTTTCAAAAGTCATATAAATGAAATATAGATGTTGAAATGCCAACCTCCCACTATTCGCCTCCAACCTTTTCTGTTCATCTCTTACTGCTTATTTTGCTTTTTTCTTTCCTGGTGTCCTTCCTCTCACTGATGTTTTCTTTCAGTACGCCCCCTCTTTTCCTCTCAGAACCGAGCGGAGGTTTTAGCTTTAGTGGCAGAATAGGAGCCAGCAGACAACGGAAAGAAGCTGGGGCAGTGAATTCTGTGAGCACACCAAGCACCCAAGAAAAGAACAATGCAGGTTTTTGGTGTGTGCACACAACTTCACATACCGCGTGCCTGGTACCAACCTGAGCAAACCAGCATATCATTGGAATAGTAACTCTCTAAAGTACGAGCCTAGCTCAGTGTGTTTTGTTATTTGTAGCCATTAATTATACAACTTGGAACTGTTCTAAGATCTTCTTTTAATCTTTCACCTCACGTATTTTAAGTAAAAAGGGCTTAATAATCAAAGAGAAAAATACCTGGGGAAGTAAAAAACACAAATGGGATGAAGAGGCTTTCAGACTCTAGCAATGTTTGTTCATTTTCAGCATGATGATGTAGAAGTACTTCAAGTAGTTTATGAAAAAACTGAAAAATCTGAACCTACCTGAAAGCAACACTAAAACTAACTTATTTTGAGCTGCTAGAGCCAATCATTGTTACGCCACTACAATGAATCCTGTTGAAGGGGACCGACAGAAGAAAGAGAGTGACAGTTTTTTGCCTCGAGACCTGTGGACATTTTGAGGACAAGACCTGAGCTACTAAAGGCAGCCTGTGGCAGCGCACCACACCCTGACCGCTCTCTGCTCTTACTGAAGCTTCCCAGAGAAAGCCCTGATTGCACACTGCTTGAAGGCTGGGAGAAAGATGTGTAAACAACTGGGCAGATTTTTGAGGTATCTCTTTCCTGTCATCTTGGAAAACAGAGTATTTGCACAAGGACAGGCTACTCATTACTCAGAAAAGACCAAACTATGAAAACAGAAAAATAGACTAACTAACCTGGATCACTGAAAAACCCAAGAAGCTCGCACTCCCATTGTCTTCAACTAAAACAGATCAACTACTTACCTGGTTTGTAACATACTTTCTGTAAAGGATGTTTACTAAAAGGCAATGTTGGTGAGAGGACAAGGCTGTTTTAACATATGTATTTGTAAAACAGCTGCAGGTCAAATATAGCTGTATAGCATGAATAAGCAATGAAACAAAATCTGTATAATTTAGTGCTTTGGGTCAGACACAGTTCTGACAAGCCACTGATCTCACACTTCACAAAGGTGAGCTGCAATACAAGGGGAAATGGGATGCTTCTGAAGGATTTCTGCAGTTCCTGCTCCCAATCCCTCTCTCCTTCAAATTATCTTCTGAAGAAAAGAAGTGTGTCAGTATGGATACATGCCTGTTTTTGTCATTTCTTTGGCTATTTGGGTCAGTGACAAGTTTTTGTAAACATCTCTTGTTGGAGCTAATTAGTGTGAAATGTAGTACAAATTTATCACAGTTTTCCTTATTAAAAATTAAACAAGGTGATAAGAGTTCCACAAACCCATAATTAACTTTCCCTTTAAGAATAAAAAGGATGCATTTTGAAAATGTTTTTATTGCCTTAGTACTGCATGTTACAAAAAAATGTCTTCCATAGCAAAACACACTAAGAACAGAGATGAGTGCAAACCAAACAAATCAGAAAGTAAATTATCTATGAAACCACTTATTTCAATGCAACAGGGAACAGTAACACAAGTTTTGAAACAGCTTTTCCTCCTCTGGAGAATGCAGTACTTTTTTTTTCTCTATTGAAGCTCCTGACATAGGTCAAAGTATTGCACTACACTGAGATTTCAATTCTTTTCCTCCCAGAGAGACCTAAACATTGTCCTCCAACACCACATTGATTTTGTTGGAACAGAAGAAAAACCTAGTCCTGAGAAAGACTGCAACCTACTCTGTCTTGCCAAGGCAACAGCTATGCAACGTGCTCTCTTCAGATGCTGGACAGAAAGATACAGAGAACTTGGAACATTAAAATGTGGATTCCACACCATGACTGCTTCTTAGATCTCTATTCCAATCAGTTTGTACTGATTTCCAAAAGCATAACTTCTCCAGGAACACAGCTAGCATGAGCACTTTACTCAGATGCTTCAAGAGAACTCCACAAATCTTATGTTCTGTCACTTAGCACCTCTACAAAAAGGGATTCTGAAGTGAACGGATGACCGATACCTTTATCTTTTGGTCCACACTAACATATTGAACAATACCTTCCTGTACCTCTGATGCCAAATGAAACCAAAGTGCAGCTAACTTTACCAAATTCCTGGATGTGCAGCCATCTCTTTGGCACCACAGTTCATCTGATGTCAGCACTTGTTTTTTTCTGGTTTAGTCATAAATTGTGCATAATTTTCTCTGAAGTGTTTATAGGCTGGCAAATTCTCGTTGTGAGGACCTGTTCACAGGCTAGTATAGCTTACAAAGTGAAAACAATCCTTTTTCTTCCCTGTTCAGTATTTCTTTTAATGTTATGAGATAATTGACATTTCTTCCCTCTCTCTGCTCTCACTTATGAAGGTGATAATGCTTCTGAAGTATTTCATAAATTCCATCCGGACATCTTCAGGATCATCTTCTAAGTTGGAATGTATTAGTTTTACCTTGTTCAGCGGATAAGCTTTGAAGGTAAATAAACAATAATTAGGTATATTCCTTTTATAAAAGAAACATTCACGATCAAGGTCACAGAGCAACTCATGCTGACTTCAGTCAGTTGGAATTCAGTAGTATCCAACATTTGATACCCCAGATAACATGTAACATATGAAGAAGAAATGCATCACAGCTTGTTAGCATTACAAACAAGTACAACTCACTGCTAGATTTAATTATTCAAACATTATTATTAAGGCTTAAAGTACTGGGTTTGGTCTCACATTCAGTTAGGCAGAATCAAACAATTCAGCACTAAATTGTGATTTTACTATTGAAGTGATATGACATTCTTTGATTATTTCAGAATTATGGGATGATATTGTTATGTTAAATATGTATTAAAACATTAATAACTATAATAAATATGTATTTGTTTGAAACTGGAACAGGTTGCCCAGAGGGAGTGTGTGTTCCCATTTGTATAAACAGCCACAAATAGTTTTGCAGTATATAAGGTGCCTATTACTAATTTTAAGAGGAAGATCATTAGCCTTTTATTTCAAAGGGCTCCTATTCTTTTGATCAATAAAATGCAGGCTTAAATGGCCTCAAAAGTGTCAGTTAACAAAAGATAAAATTCAACATAAGAAACATACTAGTGATGATGACATATGGCTACAGAAATCAGGAGTTCCAATTCCTGTCTCAGCTACATACTCATTGTGTGACCTTAGAGAATTCACTCAAACTTTTCTTGCCTTTACTTTCCCTTTTCTGAAATAGGAATATTGCTCACCTTCTAGATGACCTTTGAAATTCATTATTTCTGTTTTTGCAAAGCACTCTAGTATTCTTTGGCAGATTTAAATGAAAAAGGCAAGCCATAAGATATGAACAATTTTAAAGATAAATAAATCAATAAAAAACTCTTGAGTTAAAGTTTTCCATCTTCTTACCCAAGGACAGATTTTCTGTGTCCCCCGCACTGCCTGGTTTGTGATGTGCAACTAGGAGACACTGAGTATCAAGCAGTGGCTGCTGTTGCACGAAGCAGGAATACCACATTTCAATTTCTTTCAGGTGACTGGGCAGCTCAGGATTGAAGATTATTATTACACCATGAGAGTCCTTCATCAAAGCTGGCCAGCATGTTTCAAACCTTGAAAAACAGATGCATGGAAAATGGTAAGATTGATAGCTGGAAAATAGAAACATGCACTCAAACATCAAGTTTTCTTTTTCCCTCCGCAAGAACACATTTCAGTACTTTTTCTTTATTATAACATCAGTAATCTTGACAGTGATCTATGATATTCCAAGTATTTTGACTTACCTGTTATGTTATTTAGTTCTACAATTTGCTGACAATGTAATATTTGGTCAAATGCTTATTTAAACTTTTTCTCTGAAAATGGATTTGTCCGGCTTTCAATTATACATTTTGGAATTAAGGCCTAAATCATTGTTTGAAGTCCACTCGCATAATAACTTCAAAGAGATAAACGCAATTACAGACTAGGCCGCTGTCTCCTGTACCTGTAACTTCATTCTAGGAGCTATGGACTTTACTGTTACACTTAGTCTTTATCCAAAACAAAGTTCATTGTCAGCTGGAATCATGGCAGTGAGCACCTAGTATCAGCACAAACTATAAAACTATAAAAAAATATAATGGGGTAGAGAGTCAGGAATATTCCTTATCTCAAAAAGATCATTGGTTTTAGGCGTGAAGTAAGAATATTTTGTGCAAACAGAACTATTATGAATCAAGTACCCTGGAGGAGGTAACAACGATGCCAGCTTACTTTTGATCACCACTGCAATCCCACAGCTCAAATCGACACCCAGCTCCCTTGCTGTTACCGTTCAAGTTTGGCTTCTCATACTCCAGGATCCTGTGAAAATGAGCGGAGGTACGAGGTGTTATCATTCTACACACCACCACAACCAGAAAGTGGGACTTTCTGAGGGGCAGACAATTGTCAGGGGGTTGGTTCAGTCAGCACACCACAAGGTTTCGCTCACCTTACACCTTGTGTCGGGCTGTAGCTGCCAATCCCTTCTATGCTCTCCGAAACAAAGTTTGCCAAGACCGATTTTCCAGACTGGCAGAAAGCAGGAGTGAAAGACACTCGTAGGAATTTAATGTGCTAAAGCCACCACGAAGAGAACGGCACGGCGTTTACCCAAGCACCCTGCTCCCCCTCCAGCTAAGGCCCCTGTGCCTGGAGGCCTGCCCCCTCCTCCCTCCCGCCC